>BJFM01004418.1:5000-14380 GCA_016586285.1 Arothron firmamentum | reverse complement strand
GGGGGTTTAACCACCAACAGCCAATCAGAGAGGACCTGAAGCAGCCAACCAGCCGCTGAGCTTACCCCGGCGCTGACGGCCACGGCGTGGGCCACGGGGATGTCTTGGAGGATTTTCTGGACCAGCATCTTGGCTCGCTCAGTCAGGTCTGTGAGGTCCAGAGTCCGATCAGCGGTTCCGACAGGAGCTGATTGGACCACAAACAGGAAGTAGTGCAGCAGGAGGAGCACTGGGGGCAGAAGCAAGTTAGCGTTAGCGTTAGCGTCCAGTCAGGCCTCCAGCAACCAAATGGTCCCCCACACAGGTCCGCCTGCCCAGAACCAGGCTGCCAGGGTCCACCTGCACAGAACCAGGCTGCCAGGGTCCACGTACACAGAACCAGGCTGCCAGGGTCCACGTACACAGAACCAGGCTGCCAGGGCCCGTGTGTCCAGAACCAGGCTGCCAGGGTCCACCTGCACAGAACCTGGCTGCCAGGGTCCATGTGCCCAGAACCAGGCTGCCAGGGTCCACCTGCCCAGAACCAGGCTGCCAGGGTCCACGTACACAGAACCAGGCTGCCAGAGTCCACCTGCCCAGAACCAGGCTGCCAGGGTCCGTGTGTCCAGAACCAGGCAGCCAGGGTCCGCCTGCACAGAACCAGGCTGCCAGGGTCCACGTACACAGAACCAGGCTGCCAGGGTCCACCTGCCCAGAACCAGGCTGCCAGGGTCCGTGTGTCCAGAACCAGGCTGCCAGGGTCCACGTACACAGAACCTGGCTGCCAGGGTCCGTGTGTCCAGAACCAGGCAGCCAGGGTCCGTGTGTCCAGAACCTGGCTGCCAGGGTCCATGTAAACAGAACCAGGCTGCCAGGTGTCAAACATGTTTCCTGTCATGCTGAAACAGGCTGCAGGACCCTGCAGGTCCGGCTCAGCCGGTTCTGCTCCAGGGTCAGAGATGCTCCGCCCCTCGAGGCAGCCCAGCAGGTAAAGCTCCCACCTGGCCAGGTTCGCCCTCCCGGCCTCGCCAGAGCGGCTCCTACCTGGCAGGTGGATCATGTCTGTCTGCGCGTCCGTCAGGAGAATCCAGCCGCTCTGGTCCCGGGTCCATTTTATACGGAGGTCTTCTCCACACGCGCGGGTTTTCCCACCGCGCGTCATCCGCGTTGCGTCACGGGCCAGGACGCAGGAGTGTCCCGCGGACAAACACACCTTTATTTCATCACCGGACCGAGCTCAGAACCAGAGCCCGCGTTCCGCTCCGGCGGGACCGGTCGCACCTGGACAGGTGAGGCTCATCACCGCGGCAGCGCTCACGTGACCGCCTCTGATTGGTCAGCTGCTGACGGACGTCCGGCGACTTCTGGACCTTCAGGGTCCCAGCAGAGAGCGTCGGGTGAGCAGCGCGCACACGCGGCGCGTGCGAAATCCTGGAAAAAAGTGAGTCAAGAGGAAAAGTCGGACTTCCGGTAGTTACTGCTGAATCTGCCTCTTTAGTCACATGATCAACGTCAAGAGCGTGATTCACGACAGGAGTCAGGAGAACGGGTGTGTGTGTGTGTGTGTGTGTGTGTGTGTGTGTGTGTGTGTCCATCGGTAATACTACTGAAGAGTCCAAGCAGAGACATCAGCAGCTCCTCTGTCTGTGGTTGGATGAATGAGGGACACCTGCATGTGTGTGAGGACAGGTGGAGACGTGCGTGGAGCAGCTGGTCCTCACGCACTGACTGAAGGTCACCAGGACACCTTTGATGACCTCAGAGCTTCAGCTGAGCCGGAGACAGCTGCTGCCCAGGATGAAGACCTGTCCACTAGAGGGCACTAAACTCACAGGGGCCCCCCAGGGCCCCTGTGAGAAGGTTCCTCAGTGACCAGGCTGAACCTCAGCCTCCTGACCCTGGACAGCTCTGACCTTCAGCTGAAGCAGCAGGAAAACCAGGATTTACCCTGAAACATCTCACACATGAGCTCCACCTGGACCTCATCAGTCCCACCTGGACCTCATGAGGACCATCAGGCTGATTCATGACGAAGCTCTGAGGACCCTGAGGGATAAACATGCTGACTCAGCTGTTGACGTGTGAGCCTGAGACAATTACTTGGAAGTTTCCACATTTACTACACTTCCTTCCCTCAGACACACACTCACACGCACACACACACACTCATACAGGCGCACACACTCACACACACACACACACACACACACACACACACACACTCACTCTCTCGGTTTCGACACGCCTGAGCCCGGCTTCCCTCCACTCTTCTGCTTCGGTTCTGAAGAACTTCTGGCTCAGCTTTCAGGACATCTGTCCAACATCAGCAGGACGGAGCCGCCTGCGTCCCGCTCAGACGGGTCAGAACCAGCAGCTCCTCCAGTGGTGGGCTCACCAGGCTGTTCAGCATCCTGCGACGGGCTTTGTCTCCTGTATCCCACAATGCATTTCACCTCCGCCAGCAGTGGTGATGGAAGGTGTCCTTCACATGACAGGACGGGCCCAGGACGGGCCAGGCCGCGGCGCCGCTAAACCCGACTGTTCTGTTGAGCGGCGAGGTCACATGACCTGTTGGTCAGCAGAGACCAGGCGTGTGGACACATTCAGACTACATTACCCACAAAGCCAGAGGTGAAAACAAGTCAGGTATTTTATTATTGACACAAAAAAGAACAGCGTGCAGGGGATTGTGGGTAACACCACCACAGAGGACAGGGTGGATGTGGGACGTTAGGGGAAGCTGTCGTCGTCATCTTCAGCCATCTCTTTGGCAAACTCCAGATCCTGCTGCTCACGTTCCCGACGCTCCTGAAGGCACCACAGACAGAAGAGTCAGACACACACAGACACTCAGCACCACCAGCAGAGCAGCTCCGTCACCTCCGCCGACTCCAGGTCTTTGTTGTAGGCTTTAGGAGGAAACCTCATGGCCTGCAGGGGGAGGCAGAGAGCGGTGTCAGAGCGTGGGGGGGTGTGTGTGTGTGTGGGGGTGTGTGTGTGTGTGTGTGTGCGTCCCACCTTCACAGACATGTTGTGGATGTCCAGGCAGAAGGAGATCCTCTGGTGGAAGGCCAGCTGGGGCTCTCTGGTGCCGTAGATGTCCATGGTCTCCTTGGACTGGACGAAGCCTTTCTCATGGTTGATGCTCGCCTCGATCACGCCGTCACGGATGGCCTGGACACGTGCACGCGTGACAACATCAGCGCTGACTCGCTGCCTCCACCGGGGGTGGAGCCTGCCTACAACACCTGTTACCTTGGCAACAATGAATTCAGCATCCTCAGGGCTGTCCAGCTGCAGCTTCAGGGCGATGTCAGCCAGAGAGATCCGGGAGTAGGACAGGCTGATCATACGCACGCCTGGGACGGACACACACACACACACACACACACACACACACACACACACACACACACACACACACAGGGTTGGGCAGGAAAGCTTGTGGGGTGTTCACAGTGGAGCCAACAGCTTCGGCAGAATCGACTCATCATCCAATCATTTTCATCAGAAAACCACTTTCACTTTCTTTTTGAAGACAAATGTAGAAACAGGAAGTGCTGGACTCTTGTCCAGGCTGGGCGGAGCTGCAGGGGGACGGTGTCCTGGCTCACCTGTCTTGATGACGTTGTGTCTCAGGCGAATGATGAGTGTGTACGTCCCGTCTGTCTGGAACTTCTCCCCAAACTGCTCCAACACCTGGTTAAACTTTGACAGGTTACCTGTTCTCACCGCTGCACACACACACACACACACACACACACACACACGCACGGTGAGGTAGTGAGCTGAAGCGTCAGGCGGGGAGGCGGCGGGCAGACTGACCCTGGGTCAGCAGGAAGTAGGGCATGAGCGACCTCTTGAGCGAGGGCTGCCTGAACTGGAGCCGGTCAGGAATCTCTCCCAGCAGCAGCTCCACCACGATCAGCAGCTTGTGGACCTACAGAGGACGGGTCAAAGAAGGCTCTGCTGGGTCAAGGGTCAGAGTTCAGACAGAGAGAAGCCACAGGCGGGAGCCTGAGGGTGTGGCCCACCGTCTGCTTGAAGCCCACAGCGGTGTGCTGCGGGGCCTTCCTCAGGGCGTTGGTCAGGGTCCGGCGGGCCTCGGAGTACTCCAGCTGGATGGCCTTGATCCGCCCTGCAGGGCAGCACACAGGCGGTCAGGACAGGCGGCTCTGGGCGCGCCGCGGCCCGACTGGGCTCACCTGTGTAGTACAGGTATCGGGCCCACTCGTTGTTGTTGGCCAGCTCAGGAAACACCGACTTGGACACCAGCTTCTCCGCCTGGTCGTAGAGGTTGAAGTGGAGGTAGTTCCTCAGCAGCAGGTTGAGCAGGACAGCCTGACCGTCGGCGTCGTGGCGCAGCGTCGCCGTGCGCAGCCGAGTGTGCAGGAAGCTGCACACACAACATCCATCAGCAAAGCCCCGGGAGGGCACACCCGCTCCAGGTGAAGGTGCACACCTGCGGATGGTGTCAAACTGCTGGAGGAACTCGTAGACGCGAGCGTGGTAATAATAACACTTAGCCGCCACCAGGTCCAGAGCCCTGCGGTTCTTTGAGCCGATCTTCTGCAGCAGGTCATCCGACACCTTCTGAGCCTGGAGAACACACACACACACACACACACACACACACACACACACTTTCACAACACTGGCAGAGAGAGGCAGCAGCAGGAGCTGGGGTGTGTGGTTGCCATGGCACCTCGCTGTATCTCTTGTTGTTGGTCAGGTGCACCACCAGCAGCAGCTGCAGGTAAGCCTCCACCTCCGGCAGCAGAGGGGCCGAGGCTGCTTTTCCTGTCCGGGGACGAAACTGGACGTCTCCGTCGGCCATCTCCATGGGCTGCTCCAAAACACAGGAGAGAGAAGCTGAGGGCTCCAGACGCTGCGGTGCCGGCCAGCCCGGCCAGTCACGTCTGACCCATTCACACGTGACTGTTGGCCGGCCGATGGTTGTCACACCTGCTGTGGGCGGGGTCTCCCCGTCAATCCCCCGGCCAATCAGAGCATCAGCAGACCCTCATTAACATGACGGTCACCACACCACCTCCTCAGCCGGCAGCTCAGTGGACCTCCGGACCTGCGGTGCTGAGCCTGACGGTGGTGGGGCTGTTCAATGCTGCAGGCAGTAAAGGACGGCGCGGCTGAAGGCCTACCTCCTCCAGGAAGCTGAGCAGGAAGTCCCTGGTGGTGGTGTTGTTGGTGAAGAAGCCACAGATGGTTTTGTTGACAACATTGGTGTTGAGACGGCGGCTGGTGGACGGCAGCGCCCGCAGAGCACGCAGGACGAAGCGCGGCTCCTTCCCAGACACCGCCTTCTCGATCTGCTTCACGTGCTCCTTGATATCTGCGGAGGAGCACCAGGGCGCGCTCGGTCAGGCCTCAGCAGCCGAGCACAGATTCACAGCTCACCAGTCTTTCCCAACAATCATTCCTCCCACTGGGAAAACTCCAGCAAATGCTCCATTTGAGGGAGACAACAACTACTGGAAGTTGTAAATGCAGATGTATTTTGAAAAGTGTTGTGTTACTTCAAGAGCTGACCCAGACCAGTCCAAACCTCATTTAATGGCACTGGAGTTGACTGCATGTTAGTGTTTACTGCGTGGATCCAGAGGAGAACAAGAGTATCAAGTTCTTCTGAGTCTGAAAGCCCCCACTGCGGCCAGCAGGCCTGTCTGGTGGACAGGAGGCCAGCCTGGCCTTGACCTGTCCCGAGCGCCTCTCTTTCTTTCTAAGTTGACCAAAGCCGCCGCCAGGTGTTCATGGTGTCATACCTGCGATTCTCTATTTACATTCCCGCTAGCGCGGCTAGCTACAGCTAATGCGCTAACTCCCGCTGACTCCACACACAGAGAACTGGGCCCAGACAACCGACTCAAATTATCCAGAACCGGAACGTGTGTGATTGTGACACCAACAGCTGATGGGGGTTTACCGTCCAGGGTGACGCTGTCCAGCTCCCCGGGCAGTTTAGCAGCGCTAGCCGCCGTCTCCTCCTCCGGCATCTCCACGTCCTGCGGTGCGGGCTCTTTGGACTTCTCGGCTTTGGACTCACGATCCCGACCCGCTTTGTCCCGCCGCTTTGCTGCGGTCTCCTTCATGATGTCTGGAAGACAAAGTGCCGAGAGTCAGAGCGGATGAAGAACCTCCAGCAGGCTGAGAGCCTCCAACACGCACCTCAACCTTCTTCTTTGCTCCGACAATGACTGGCAACTATTTTCGCTCGCAGTGCATTGTGGGAATTCCCAGACCGTAAAAGCCGATCAGAACAGATAATCAATTTCAGATAAATCGATTGAGCCCAGATAGGATTTGCACCAAAGCGCCCGAACACCGACCAAAAGAATGAATTCACTATTAATGAACATTTTACATATTTGGAGCATTTCTCATTTTCTTTCAGCTTAATGTCGCAAAATTCAAAATTTATTGAAAATCACATAAACAAGCTACAAGCTTTACTTGTAGCTCCAGTATATTCAGATTCTCAGGGGTCATAGATGTAAAAGATAAGAACAAGTTCTTGGTGTTCTAAACGGATTCATAGCCATTATTAATTGCAGAATTCAAAAAAAAGAAAAGAAAAGAAAAAAAAGTCTGGGCTGAATCACATTTATGTGTCTCAGTTTGGCTGAGTTACTTCCTGGTGCTGATAAATCTAACCCTATAAATGTTTAATACGTTTCACATGGAACAGTGTGTAGCACACAATTCTGACTGACAACGCAAATAAAAACACACATTACACTCAGAATAAACCAGTTTATTATCAAAGGAACAATAATTCCCAAAAACAAGGACAATAAATTTGCAATTTATTGTTATCATTGTATTGTAATTTATAAGTAGTAAGTCATTGATAATGCTACGATACGCATTAAAATCACTGTTAAAATAATCACACTTTATTTTCATCAAAGAATCCCAGAAATGTTTAAATCTGGTTCCAGAAATCTGAAAATAAAAAGAAGTTAAGAAGGCCAGGAAGCAGAACTGCAGGAGGATCTGATCCATCAATGTGGAGGAGAGGCTAGCTGGTGTCCAGCCAGGCCAGCCTAGGTCCTCCACACCAGGGCTGGGCTATTTAGCCTGAGGGGCCACAATGGGTTTTAGATCTTGATGAACGAGCCAGCCAGGTGGTGCAAGACATGCTAGCATGCTAGGTGAAAGGGGGGGGGGGGGGGGGGGGGGGNNNGGGGGGGGGGTCTAAATCTTTTTATAACCAATCAAGCTGGAAACCCTTTTAATTTGGCTTTTGGAGAAATGATTGTAAAGGCTCTGTGGGCCGGGTTAAATAGTTCACTGGGCCACATGTGGCCCCCAGGCCTTAGTTTGCCCACCTCTGGTCCAGACAGACAAACAGGTGCTGGCTGTCACATGACCTCCTTGGGGGAGGTCATTATCAGTCTCCTCCAGGTGGATGTGTGGGTGTGGTTCTGCCTCAAGAACAGATGACGGGAGCGTCTGATGAGCTGAGTAACCACCGTGTCTCAGTGACCCAAACCTAGGTCACACCCAGCACCAAGGTCATCCTCCTCACCATCTTCACCATCCTCAGCCAGCTTCAGTCTCACTGGAAGAGAAGATCACACCACATCTGAACTCCGCCTCCTGTAATTCCCTCATGAGGTGTCACAGCGTACAACCACAGCTGACGTCTCCACCCTCGAGGCCAAGGGTCAAACGTCCTGGCAGCGTCTGCTGCCTGGACGGCTGGACTCCTCCAGAGGAGGAGCTATCTGTCAGAGCTTACCATGGAGCTGTGCTCAGGGGCAAAGGTCACGCCCTTGCTGGCCCGGCCCGCTGACCCGCTGCTGCTGCCGCTGACAGACGTCTTCCTCATGATACCTGAGCAGAAGCAGCACCTGTGTCATAGCGCTAGCGCTACGTAGCAGCAGCGGCGCTGCTGTGTGGTCCTCCCACCTGCAGGAGGCAGCACGTCCAGCCTTTGCAGGCTGTTTCTTCGGGAAGGCTGGTTTCCTGCCTTAGAGAGGCGGCGCTGGCGCTGGTTCAACATGGCAGCAGGAGACACCATGCCAGGGGGCGGGGCCTTCCCCATCCTCAGGTACAGAGCTTCAATCTCCCGTTTTTGGTTGACCTGCAGGTTCTGCACCTCCACCAGGTGTCTACCAGGAGAAGGATGCTGGAATTGAACTCCTGCACTCTGATTGATTGATTGATTGATTGATTGGTGGGTTGGTTGATTGATTGAATTATTGATTGGTTTGTTGGTTAATTGTTTGGTTGATATATTGATTGGTTGGTTGGTTGGTTAATTGTTTGATTGATTGATTGATTGGTTTGTTGGTTAATTGTTTGGTTGATTGATTGATTGATTGATTGGTTTGTTGGTTAATTGTTTGGTTGATTGATTGATTGATTGATTGATTGATTGATTGATTGATTGATTGATTGATTGGTTGGTTGGTTGGTTGATTGATTGATTGATTGGTTGGTTGATTGACAGGCACCTTTCTCGCAGCTCTTGGAGCTCCGCCCACATCTCCTCGGCGTCGCTGGAGGAGTCGTCAGAGCTGATCAGGGCTGCTGAGAGGTTCCAGGACTGATGGAAGCCGTGGGGGCTGGTGGCTGAGCTGTCAGCAGACCCCCCACCGAGCCTCTGACCCACACTCCTCTCCACCACTTCCTCCTCCTCTGCTTTGTCCCCCCCCTCCTGTGGTCCTCCACGGTCGTCACGGTGACCCATGGGATGTGCAGGTGGTGAGACGGTCAGTGAGGTGATGCTGCTCTCAGAGCTCTCTGATGAGCCAGCTGATTGGCTGGGAGCCGGAGGTGGCGAATGGGGGGTGGGTACCACCTGATGTGGAGGGCGTGGCCGACTGTGATGGACAGCAGAGGCGTCGTTATAGGGCGTCACCTGGAAACGACCAACAGTGAAGACCGTTCGCTTCCCTGAAAGACAGAAGAGAAGAGCTGGATATACTAAAGCTACACATGTCCCTGAAGGCATCACAAGATGCCCACTGACCGACCGACTGACCGACCGACCGACTGACTGAACAACCGACCATCTGACTGACCGACCGACCGACTGACTGACTGACTGACTGACCGACCGACCGACTGACTGACCGACCGACTGACTGAACAACCGACCATCTGACTGACCGACCGACCGACTGACTGACTGACTGACCGACTGACTGACTGACCGACCGACTGACCGACCGACCGACTGACTGACCGACCGACCGACCGACCGACTGACTGACCGACCGACCGACTGACCGACCGACCGACCGACCGACCGACTGACTGACTGAACAACCGACCATCTGACTGACTGACCGACCGACTGACTGACTGAACAACCGACCATCTGACTGACTGACCGACCGACCGACTGACTGACCGACCAACTGACCGACCGACTG
>BJFM01004417.1:0-14925 GCA_016586285.1 Arothron firmamentum | reverse complement strand
AACAGTATTGGCTACCCTCTGCACCTCATGGATCACAGCCTGGAAAAAGCAAGATTGCCTCATGGTGTGTAAACAGCAACAACAGCACGCTCAAACACAGGCACAAAATAGAGGCCTTTAAAAAAAGAGCTGTGACAATTCATCCCCACATGTTCACTCTGTGAAAATGATCAGGAAGTGGTTGTTTTCTTACATTTTTTGAGTATTTTTGCACTTTGACAGCATTTAGGTAGGGTGACCAGATTTTCAAAATTAAAGGCTCTCTCTCTCTCTCTCTCTCTCTCTTTCTGTCTTTATATATATATATATATATATGGCTATAATGGCTATAAAAAGATATGGCTGTATGGCTATAAATTACTTACTGCCATGTTAAGCGTGTTGTTGATAAAGCAAAACTGGGACAAAACAATGGGGTTGTTGAAATCCACCGTGACACGGGACACAAGGCTCAAAACTGGGACCGTCCTGGGTAAACTGGGACTGTGCATTAAGGTCTGCATTAAGGTAATTAGCTCATTTTCAAAACCTGTACTGATCACTGGACCAGGGGCCTGTTTCAGAAAGCGGGTTTCGCAAAAACTCTGAGTTAATAACCCTGAGTTTGAAGCCGGCAGACTGCCAAGAGAGGATGATCTACCCCGATTAGGTTCTTGCTTAAGCCCCGATGGGAACTTCTTTGAGCCGATTTTTTTGTACCCATGATAGTTTATTAAACAGCATTCTCAGAACTCATATTGCAGAATGGCTCTCAGTTTGGAGCAAATTCTTTGTATTGTGATTTGTTTTTCTTGTGTTTATCTTTATTTTTTTTTCCAACTGTTTTTTTTTATTTTTTGAAGATGATATCGGTGAGCATGTGTCCAACTTAACCGTCAGGATGTCATAAACGTCACCTTTGCACTCAAACCACTTTGAATCGCGTTTGTAGTGTTCAACAGTCACAGACACCCCAGACATCTCATGGAAGTGTTCCACAAAATTGCAGGTATCAGTTTAATCAAATGGATTGATATCTGAAAGCAAAAGTAGTTGCAACAGCAGAAGTAACATAGAACTCCTTCTACTACAAGACAAATCAGTGTGTCAAGTTGTGTCTGTGATTAACGGATGGTAGTTAGTGAGCTAACAAAAAGTGGTGCTGGATCACCTCAGCCTTTTTTCTGATGGCTATAATGGGGATAATAATGGTTCGAATCTTGGCTCCAGCCTTTCTGTGCGGAGTTTGCTTTTTTTGGGGTTTTCTCTGGGCACTCTGGCTTCCTCCCACAGTCTAAAGACATGCTTGTTAGGTGAATTGATCAGTCTAAATTGGCCATAGGTGTGAGTGTGAATGGTTGTCTGTCTTTGTGTTAGCCCTGCAATAGGCTGGCGGCCTATAAAGGGTGTACCCTGCCTCTCGCCCCATGACAGCTGGGATAGGCTCCAGCAGACCCCTGCAACCCAAGTGTGGATAAAGCAGGTAAAGAAAATGGATGGATGGACATATTCAGAAAACACAAGTTTGGAGACATGCATGTATAACAGGCATTTAAGTCTTAGGCTTTCATATAGACAATACTAAGTTCTGACAGTGATGGGAAGGCTCAAAATTTGGGTTTTTCTTTGTTTAGGGGATTTCTCTAATTAATTAAATCTAGTTATCACAGGTTAAATGAACGACTGAATGCTGTTTAATGAGGACAGGGTAAACAACACCACAATAGCTTGTATTTAAATCATATCTTACATGTTTGAGCTATATTTTTGTATTTCATCTTAACTTTCTGCCAAATCCGTCTTGTGCCTGTTGGGTTGCACCTGTGGCTCAAACTATTGGATTGCCAAATGTAAAAGTTCAGCCACTGTTTTTTTAGCCAACATACTTTGAACCTTTAGTTCACTTTCCTCACATTTAGTTAATTTTTCTTTGATTTGAGACAGAAATTCATGTAAAACAGAATCTTTTATATAATTGTTAAAAATGTGTACATGTATAACCCAAATCTAAAACTAAATGTGAAATATAAATCTAAATGTTATGTCTAAAACTAAATGTTATATCTAAATCTAAGTATTACATATAAATCTAAATGCTATATCTAAATCCAAATGTTAAATCTAAATATAGATGTGATATCTATATATAAATGTTATATCCAAATCTAAATGCTCCATCTAAACCTAAATGTTAACTATAAATCTACATGTTAAAACTAAATCTAAATGTTAAGTCTAAATGTGTGAGCTAAATGTTTAGACAATATTCAAATAGGGCTGTTCAGTGCCTTGTATGGTCATCATCCACATCCCTTGCAGATCACGGGGCCTCACCCAAATAAAATAAATATGTACACATTTTTAACAATTACATAAAACATTCTGGTTTACATGAATTTCTGTCTCAAATTAAAGAAACAAATAGATAAATGTGAGGAAAGTGAGCTAAATGTTCAAAATATGTTGGCTAAAAAACAGTGGCGGAACTTACCCATATCAAAAGCACATATAGAACAGAAAAAGAAATGTTGAATGACATGAAAACTCAAGACCAAACATTTCTTTCTTTCTTTTTTATGATTGTCCATTGACTTGCTCAGCAATTTTCAGCCACACGATCTCTAATTGGGGCGGACCATCCTCTCCCGGCAGTCTGCAGGCTTCAAGAGCAGGCAAAACTCGGGGTTATTAGGAACTAACTTGCTAGCGGGCAGGTTAGTTTCACGCAGTGTATTACCCAGGTTACTGACTCAGAGTTAGGGTGAACTGGCTTTGTGAAATCGAAAACCTTGAGTTTCCCTGAAATCAGAGCAAATTAACTCAGTTTTTGCTAAACTTGCTTTCTGAAACGGCCCCCAGATTACGGTTTGGACAAACCTTCCAAGTACAAACACATTTTGGGTGAGCATTTTTACTCAACTTAACAAAAAAGGAAGGAACAGAAAAATGTGACAGTTCTAAAGTCAGTATGAAATATGAATAGCCTGACTGTGCCAATCTCAGTCAGGCTGACAGACTGGGTTGTGTAGAAATAAAAATTTGATACTATGATTGAAACCCTGAGTTGTTGAAGCTTATGACTTAATCAACTAATAATTTAGGCCATGTGTATGTATTTGGCTTGCTCACAAAACTCCTCTGACTTATCTTGTGTCTTCTCATATGATTAGCCATGACTCCTCATGTATTTATCTCATGTAACTAAATGTAATCACCAAAGCTGCGTAAGCATGTGCTATTGTTTTGCTTAGGAATAAAAACTTCATATTGGGTCACTGTCGCAAACAGCTGACAGCTTGCTGAGTCATTATGCGCAGTAACAACTTTTGCTGCGATTTCAACAGTAATGTGTCCATTATGTACGTTAAACATCACCTGAAACAGCTGATGGTCCACACAAAGTTTGAACAACAATGTATGGCGCACCGATCTGTTAGGCCCCTGTTTTCTGTACAGGTCAGCTTGACCTCTTGAGTCATACGTTATCTGGAGCCTCAGTGCTCCATGTCCTTGAAAGATGGGACAACAGGCTCTGTTTCGGGACAGTATAGAGCGAACCTGACTGTGAGCTTTGCTCTGCAGTGAGTCTCTCGGGAATACAAAAAGCAGAGGCTGTCGGCGGCCGGAGAGAGCAGAGTCCGCCATCCCAAGGTCGGACAGGAGCCGTCGTCTTGGCTGAGCATTTTTGGGGGCTTCTCTGGAGACCGAAGGAGGAACGACTGCGAACTCTGCTCAAGTCGGCTGACCTTTTGAATTCTGATTCGCCACTACATTTTGCCTTGTACTTTTTATTTTTCCGATTCCATTTGGATGTACTTTTCTCCAATAAATTCTGGGTGACATTTTTGGGGAAAAAACAACATCTGGTACTCTGCGTCACTTTTTGACACAAACACACAGGCAGGTGCCTTCTGAGTTATTCCATCGAGCTAAGACTGAAAAACCCCGCCAACAGTTGGGACCATCACAATGCACACTGTGTCCATCTCAGATGTGTCAGTCAAAGGTGTCAGGCTGATGCCCAGCACTGGCGGAAAAGACAAACATCTCTATAGTTGTGATGAGAAGAGCGAATGTTATTCTGGCTAATTAAACAAGAAAACTGAGCTCCAAATTAACAACCCAGCAAGTTATTTGTTCAATTTTTTTTATATATATAAATAATATTTCCAACACCTTTTTGTCAAAAGCCTGACTTTTTAAGTACGATTTTCTTTCATACATACCTGCATGTATGGCATCTGGCTTCTCGCCTCATAACTGACCAAGTCGACGTTGTGCAACACTTCGTCTATCTCCTGCTGACAACGTTCTAAAAATATTGGACAATGGTACCAGCTGCATAAGCATGACTTCATTTGACATGACTGATAGTATTAAGAGAACCACACGAACATTTAATGCATACTGTAAATACATACCCTGTATGTGTGGATGGTTCATGAGGTAGAGGAAACCAGTAAGGAGGGTGTTGGAAGTAGTGTCAGTCCCAGCAAAGTGTAGATCGAGAGCATACATGGGCAGTGTACGTTCTGAGAAGGAAGTCTTATCTGTGCCTTTCTAAGAAGATAAGAATGACATTCATATTTTTTTGAATAAACTTGTAGTGGTAGTGCAAATGATATGAGCAATGGGTTTGTTTGGAAAGTAGATGTCCCACATATACACACATGTCTGTCTTTGTGAGGTCTTGTATAGATAATAATTAATCAGCAAAGTAACCCAACCCTAAATCCAAACTCACCCTTTCCTTTACCCTAACAAAGTTAGGGCAGGTTAGGTGAACCGGTGGATAGAGTTTGGACTGGAACAGTCCTCTGAAGTAGTGAGGACCAATTAAATGTTCTTACTTCCCAACAAATCACTTCGCAAGTAGAATGAGATTTTTGGTAATTTAGTGCAAATACAGGAACACACACACACACACACACACACACACACACACACACACACACACACACACACACACACACACACACAAACCTTTTCCAGTTCATCGTAAAAGCAGTCAACAAAGTCTCGGGGGTCTCCATATTTCCTGGTCTTTTTGTGCTCAGCAAACACACTTTTCACCAGATTTTCAGCTGTCTGAGAAGCAGTTAAATCCAGGGTTTGCATTATTATTATTTTTATTTTTTTTCTTCTTATTAAAGTTTGGAATCAAACTAAGTTTTGGAAGAAATGTGGCATACCTCAACATTTTTAAAGGCATTTCTAAAAGGCAGCGGCAGGTAATGAACCAGAGGAATACTGTCATACAGCTGTAAACAAAAAAAGGATTTTGTGTTGCACATTGATAACTTATATTGTAAGAAAAGTAGGAATTAGAAGTAGACAACTGCTGACTCACCATAGCCCATGGACCATTGGCTATCTTGCCATTCTCAGTGAAACAACGGACAATTTCTCTGATAAAGTGATCATTGTACTCATAGCGGGTACCAAAGAGGACCTGGCATATGATGTTGGAGGCTGCGTTATGGAACATGAGATGAGGACTTAATGTTTTGCCTGTAAGAGATATGACAGAGTTTATTATGATGCTAAACTGAACAACAAAACACAAATTACATTTACAGAAACACAAAAGTCATGATGATCATGTCCTGATGAAAGCAAAAGAAATTTTGAGAGGCAGCAACCAGTGAAAGAAAGTAAAGCGTTGTTGATTTTGGGATGAGTGACCTCATACATACCATTACTTTTTTCCAGGGTTTTTACAATATATTCAATCTCCCCGCGGATCCTGTCCTCCATTGAAGTTTTCCCCATCCCAAAGTTCCTCAGCGTCATCAGAGCAAAACGTCGATGCTCCTTCCAAACATTGTTATAATCTTGCATAATGACTCCTACAACACACATATGCAGATATCACACAGGATCATCTAGGATGATCCACACCCCAAACAAGGTCTGTGCTCACATGCTTTCTATCCACTCTCTGTGACAGAAGTATAAAGATCCAGAGGAACAGACACTGTTTTATCCACAGGCTGCTGAATATCTTCCATCTTTCCCTCCATCTCACACCATCCGAGTGATCACATTTCATTGTGCTACACTAATTGTTTTACCTGACAAAGTTGGGGCATTATAATGCTGTTGTTTTTGTTAATCTAGTTTATCTACATTTTCATCCAAATTCAATTATTGACCAGAATGTGAAGTAGACAACAATATCCATTCTGTATCAAATGTGCTGTTGTGACTTGTTTGAGTTTGTTTTAATTTTTATATCCATGTACATATTTCATGATTAGTTTTTTTGAGGACTATTATTTGATTCGTAAATAGTAGAGATGGAAAAAGAGCAGTAGTTCTGTTGTTTTCAGACTATTTTACTCTTTTAACATTTTATACTGCAGCCTTAAAAAAATAGTCCTGAAAAAAATAAATATTAGATGAGGTCTTAAAGCTGACCAGTATGCATGTGTTTGCATTCTGACTCTTCCTGCTTTCATTCAGGTCCTGAAAATGGCCTGTTTGAATAGTGATAAAGGCTGTCTAGAAGATTAATATGCTGAGCAAACTCATTGGTTTCTTTCCCATCAAATTAAAAACACAACTTTTTCGATGAAATGTTTCGGTATTGATGGCGATTATTAATGGCTCAGTCAGCCTGACACATTTCAAATTAAATCACTGTCATTTAGGAGCAGGTGAGGCATCCAGAAAATGATTAACATGAATCATTTAACACTGATTATGAATGACACTGTGGTAATATATTAAACAGAAACATGTGAAGAGCATAGGTGCTTTAGAGGCACCTGAACTTTCATTCACTTGTTCATGTGTTGCTTTCATTCACATGTTTCACCCCTCACCCAAAAGGTTTCTTCACCTCAGCTTTTATGACCTGGATGTTGACCTGAGACCTAGATAATGGTTGCAGCAGCCAAAACCTGCAGCCACCAGCATGGCATAAATCTCAAACTTGGTTTAGAAAGCCTTCATGTTTTGGGGTACTTTGGTCACTTCACACAATATAAATGAAGTCAGTCTGAATGTCAAACTTTGGAAAACTACCAGTATCCGATAATAAAGAACATTTCCTGCTGCACAGCTTTAACATGTTTTACCATTTGTCTTGAGGGCGTCATTAATAAACATGTCTTGAGGACGCCCGGAAAAGTCACTTCCTTTGGTGACTAAAGCTTCTTTAATGGTCTTCAGTCTAGAGATGACTACAGCTGGTCTTCTACCCAGGTAAAAGCTGTAGATGTTGCCATATGTCTTCCGCAGCTGAAAAAAAAAAAAAAAAGCTGTGTTTGACATAAATATAGACGATGTACTCTAAGAATTTTCGTGATCCATGAAGGTCATTTGAAGGCATCTCCTTCAAGGAACCCATGGCTGCTAATTGTTGAAACAAATGTAGAGGATTCTGGGTGTTCATAAAGCTTTTTTTTTGATATCCTGATCTTGCTAACGATGACTGTTGGTAATTAACAAACTATTAAGTGCTGATATCTTAGTCACCATAACCTGAGAGCTCAGAAGTTTCTCAGTATATCAGGGTAGGCTGCTTTTTCCCTTTTTATTTTGAACTTGTACAATACAAATATAACACACTCCTCTTAATGAAAATATTTCATATTAAAACTGTTGGAGATCATTTCATCTTCCACTTGCTGAGCTATTCACATCAACAGAAGTTTTCACTTGGCAGTCCAGACTTTTGGATACAGTCTCTAGTTGGCATGCAGTCAAACACAGTCAACTCTATACGTACATGTTATGCAGTCACTTCTTAAGAAAACACTTATGTAACCTTTACCATAACAAACACAGAACAATGGCCACACATGTTGAACATTAAAAACAGCATTTCTGCAAAACAAATTTTGCTAGTGAAATATAACTATAGCTACAGTTCCATGTAGCTCTATAGTCATAGCTACATGGATTATAAAAGTTCTGAAATCCCCTGCAGTCATTCATTCCATAGTTTTTCTTACCCTTTCAAAGTCCTGCAAAGGGTTCTCCAAATTCAGCTCCAAAATATTCCCCAGTAGTGGCAGGACTGGGGGCCCCGGTGGAAAGTTCTTTGGTCTGTGAGGCTTGAGCAGAAGTACAAGAATGAGAATGCCGAGGCATATCAGAACAACTGGAGTAACCATCATGGACTGAATCAGAGTGAGACAAAGAGACCAGCCCTCACTTGCTTAAAAAGCCCAACAGAGCTTAGCCCTGCCTTTTTGTTTGCATTTTGCATAGATAAACCATGGGGGGAAACAGAACCTTGACAAGCACAAGTCCGAGCAGGTTTGTCAGCAGTGTTAACTCTGGAAAGGCCTGGCTCCTGGAGTACCAAGATGAATATTCAACACAACAAAGCTGCAAAAGGGGACAAGTTCAAGAGGGTCAAGCAGCTCTTCCTCTGCAAGGTTTTGTCAGCCATCTTATATACTGTAACAATACTGCCCTGTGTTCCCTGAATCCTTCTCAGAGAGAAAAAACAAACAACTTTTGTACCTGAAGGTCCTTCATCGAGTGGTTTTCAGCGGTTATGAGCCGTCAGAACCAAAAGACCTAATTGTCAGCATATGTGCAGATTGAACAAAGAACCAGTGTAATGATATTGAAAATATGAATGTCTTTTCTTCCATATTTTGACAAGATTAGTCAGAATGGTGAGAATCAAAGGTTTGCATATTTGAGTTGTTTGAGTTCTGGAATTAAAAATTGAAAGTAATGAGTAGATTAAGTTTATAGTAAACTGGCTAATAAATCTAAGGTGTTAAATGTGAGTAAATACTGAGCGGGTGTTAAGGTTTGGAATCAAATTAGCAATGGACCAAGACGCGGAATCAGTCAGCCAATTTAAAAGTACGCACAGAGAAAAAACGAGATACACACGAGAACCAAAGACGCTCCACTGGAGGATACAAGAATCAATGAACAACAAAACTCACGCTCAAACTGAAAATCACTCCAACGGAGGACGTAGGCTACTAGGGGGAACAAACGCAAGGGCAAACAGAAAACGCTCCAATGGAGGATACTAAATAACAAAAGACCTAAGGCATGCGCCGAACAAAAAGCGCTCCGAGGAAAGGAATAACAAAAAGGGGACCCGGTGCCCAGCCAGGGTCGAAACGGGAAGCTCTCGCAGCGGCTCGGGCGAAACGGCACAGCTTGCGGGCGTGGGGGACCTCGGGAGAGAGAAGGTTCACGTTAGATGCGGTCGAAAGAGTACGAACAGGATAATACAACGTATTCACCACGGACGAGACAGTGCGATCCGCCGCCGGTGTCCAAGAGACCGCGGCTTAAGAAAGCCAGCTGATTGCGGATGAGCCACAGGTGTGGGACACCGGCTGAAGAGGGAGCCACCACGCCCACTGCAGAGAGAGAGAGAGAGACAGAGACCGAGAGCCGCTGGACAAGAGACAAGCAGTGGAACCACAACAGCGGGGACTGAATGGGGGAGTGTTTCTGCCATCTGCTAAAAGCTTTGTATCTTTCTTGAATTAGATCAGTTTTTGAACTTAGTTGTGTAGTTAACAGACCAGCATCTAAACCTGCACTAATTCAGACTCCAGCTTCAGCGGCTCATTGGAGATGCTGTCGGAGTTCAATGGAGGACAACTCCCAGTGGTAGTGGATTAATTTACAAGGACAGTCGTACAACGGTTACTAGTACACACGCTGTGTACTTTCGTAAATGTGCAGACACACAAGGTAAGATATTGCTCCAGTAAAAGTGTTTGCCTTAAAATTCACTTGAATAAAAGTACAAAAGAATTTGCTTGTTGTTCTGTCATTTTTATTTCATCAACTGTTGGGCCTCTTGACACACAAATCTAAGTAGAATGACCTGAATTAGTCACCTTCGGGCATCCTAAGCCCGGTGTAAAGATCTTTAAATATCCAAACAAATGTATGTAACAACATTCACGAAAATAACAAGGGCAGTGATCAAAAGCCATAGCAACATTAAAGAAATGACACAGCTCAGGCTCGAGGTTTGCTGCGGTGGTGTGAGTTGATCTTCAAGTCTGCAGGCACTCTGGTCAACTAACTGGCAGAGCTGGTCTGAGTCGGTGAGCAGACCCAGAGCAGTGAACCCAAGTTAATTTCATACAGAAGAACAAAAGTGAGTCGCAGTGATTGCATCTTATGTAAATACAGAATAGGTAGTAGTCAGGATAACAATGAGCACACTGCAAAGGGAAGGAGAACGGGAATTACAGTCAAAGGAGAGAAGGGTGGGGCAGTGCTATTTGGGGCACAGTCCTCAGGATCAAAGAGTAAGATGGTGAGTATCTGATTAAGATGATAATCAGCACAGGAAGACGAAGGAATACAACATCCAAAAGGTAATAGCTGTCATTTTGAACAGGTAATAAAATACAGAGATGTTCCATTTTTTCTTCCTCAGCAACAATTGTCAGTTGTCATGACATGGCAATAATTGAGGTTTTAGACAGGATGATCATACAGTATGGTACTGATAGCATAATAAAACACATGTGGTGGAATCTCTTGCTCACATGCAGTAGATTCAGGAAGTGCAGCATTACTCTTAACAAAAACCAAGAGACTGTTGGGAGAGTCGGAGTTTTTCTTTGGTTTTCCTTGTCCTCCGGTGGAGCGTCCTCAGTTTGTCTTACGGTCGGATTTTGCCTCAGCTAGTTATCCTCCGGTGGAGCGCCTTTGGTTAGCCTTTGTTTGTTAGTATCTCGTTTAGCTATCCTCTGGTGGAGCGTCTTTGGTTTTGTCTCTTTAGTTGATTATCTCTTTGTCTAGTTATCCTCCAGTGGAGCGCTTTATGTTTAATTTCGTGTTTATTTTTTCATTTGTGCCTTATCCGCCGGTGGAGTGTCCTTTGTTCAATTTGTACCTCCCTGATTCTAGTGTAAACTAATTAAAGAATCGTTTTCTCACTTCTCCGCTTTTGGGTCCACCTAACTACTGGTCTCCTAACAATTAACATTTCCTTCGATTAGGAGAAGTATTAACTGTATGTGGCACAATACATTTACCAAAGTTTTCAAACATAGTCCTTGAACCTAGCAATAGCTTTCTCCGTAAGGGTTCTCTTAGGAGAAGAACCTGAACTACGGGGAATAGAAGTGTAGCAGCAGGTGTGTTGCACCTGTGCTGCTTCACCTCATGACGTGCAGCTGGTGCTAATTAGTGAATGGGGCCAGGTATTTAGCTGTGTCCATTTGCCATTTCTTTCATTTCCGCACTGCTGTCAGCATCACATCCCTGTGCAGGTCCACCTGCAACTGGGGCGATTGGCGTGTCTTTGACGTGTGATTTTAACCTGTGAGCTTGTGCCAGGTTATCGGGTTTCTCTTCCCTCCTTCCTCGTGTATGCGTGGGTATTCTCTGCCTTTGACGGTGAAGTCGGGCTGGTTGTGCCCGCCACTGCTGACATCGCGGTCAGCCGTCGGGACCCCTGCTGTTCTGTCTCCGTGGGAAAACCCCTGGTTGCTACGTTTCTCACTTCTGCCTGTCCCTGCGGCGTTTTCCCAGTTGCTGATCTTTTGCCGCTGCTCCTCCATCTTAATTGTTTGGCGGTGCATTGTACGGCGCAGTAGTAACTTTTATCGACTGCCGACATCTTCCGAGATGGAGTTTTAATTCTGATTTTTAATTTGATTGTTTTATTGGTTTGGTTGATGTTTGTTTCTTTTTGTTCTCTATTTTCTTTTCTTGGGGCAGGGTTAAGTATTTTGTTTGATAAAGTTTATTGGGTGTTTATATTTGTTTATTTTGTTTCATTCTGCCCTGAACTTGTTTTTTATATGTTTTTTTTCTACTGATTTGTTTGCTGTAGTTGTCCTTTAAATGTGTGTGACGTCCATTGGCTGGTTCAGCAACAAATTAGATTTTTTTATTTTTTTTTTTTTTTTTATTACTGCCGTGGTTTTTTTTGTTTGTTTGTTTGTTTGTTAAAAATTAAATATTGATTTGGTTATGGAGGCACGTCTCACGCCCGTTGAGTATATGAACCTGTGGGCCCTTTGAGTTGATAAGGTGAATTCTCTGGGTGCAATTCCCAGGGTGATGTTGTCGGGCACTTGAGTTCCTTTTAAATTACCGTATTTTCCGCACTATAAGGCTGCAATCTGCATGCCACCAACCACTGCAATACAAGCCTAACAAAAGTTTTCAGCTTCTCGACGGCTTCTGTAAGACTGCTGCCCTCCAATAAAAATAACAATGACTTATCTGAGGATATGCAGACATTTCTGCTCTGATCATTCATCAAATTAGTGTTCTTAGTTAACTACAATTTGATAAATCAGCTATACTGCAGAGGGTAAAGAAGGAGTAAAGAAAGTAGTTCACAATCATTCACCCATTATCTCAAATTATTTCAAATAAACTACAGCACCTATAATTCAGAAATCATAATCATAATATCATAATAACACTTTAGTGATTCTGTGAAAGGCCTTAGTGTTTAAACTCTGGACAATTCTTTATTATGACTTATTACTTTATTAAATCCCACTATTTTGCAGGAAAATATATTCATTCCCTTTACTTTTGTATAACGCTGGAACAGATCCTGTGGAGGGGTAGAGGAGTTCACATGTCTTGAGGTGTTGTTCATCAGTGAATCCGTCCATCATACTGATGAAGGACGGATTCACTGATGAACATCAGTGCAGCATCAACACTGATGCTGACTTTGTGTCGGTCTGTTATGGTAAAGAAAGAGCTGAGCGGAAGGGTAAAGCTCTCAATTTACCAGTCAATCTATGTTCCTATGCTCACCTATGGCTATGATTTTTGGCTATTGTCAAAGTCAACTTTATTTGTCAGATGTGGTATACATGCACAACATACAGCATAACTGAAATTACAATCCTCTTGGACCAACGGTGCAGCAAGGTAATAAATAAGTAAAACCACTCCAACTAAACTGAACTACTCTAACTAAACTAAACTAAATTTAAAAAAAACTGTATTGTTGTAAAAATTACAATTAACAATATTTACAATATAAACAGTCATGAGTATATGGACAGTATAGACACTATAAACAGTATTAACAGTAATGAGGTATATGAGGTAATGAAAAATAACAACAGGCAAATGAGCAGGGGTAAAGTGAATTGTGCAGTCCTGAGATAAGTGTGTGCGTGGGCAGAGTCTGGTAAGCAAGATGATGTAGGGTCAGAACACAATTGATTTAGGATAATCTAGGTTTTAATTGAATTCCGCTCCTGTCTTCTCTTTCCCAGGCCACAAACGTATGCTGTGCCTTTTTTTTTTACCTTCCTCCATCCATTTGGCCGGATCTAAAATAGGTCCCCTGTGCTTTCTTGAGATAAATATCATCAAGCCTAGTTTTGCAGTTACTAAGTTCTGTTTATTACTCTCGGAGACTGATTTTTCAGACAGTGGGTATTAATTTCTTTGATCAAATTCCTCTCAGTTTCTCTATTACTCTTGTCATCAGATTTACCAAACTCAATAGAGAATTCCTTAATTTTGAATCAAAGAAACTCCCATTTAGGAACGTGAGGTTAACCAACATTCAGTTCCAACTTGCAATGACCTGCAGAAAGATACAGAGAGAGAGGGAGAGAAGAGGGGGAGAGAGACATAAAACAGCAAGAAAGACTGGACACACTGATCCCAGTGAGAAGAAAAGGGAGAGAGGAGGTCAAGGAATAGAGATTGTGGTTGGTATTGAGGATGTGGGGAACTGTTACGTTTCCTCTTCCTCTTAGTTCTGGGTCCAGGTGCAAAGGACAACGCAGGCAGGAGGAACAGAAAACAACCCTTCATTGGGTGATGAGGCAAGAAACAAACTCAAAATGCTCCAAAAGGGAGGATAAAAATGAGGAACTACTGGTAACGAGGAGTGCTGTGTCTTCGCAGGTGGGATTTGCTGCGGGGAGGGCCGTCGGGCAAGAAGGTGTCCACTTCTGAGGGGAACATGGTGATCCTTCAAAAAGGGGAAAAGCAATCGTGAGAATAGGGTTATCCGAATTTCCGGAAGCAGAGAGACAAATCACTTTACCACGCTGATAATGAAACAATCCGACACTGAGGAACAGGCGCAGGAGCCTTAAGTAGACCGGATGATGGAAATTGCTTGCAGCTGCATCTGTCCCCAGCATACACCTGGTCCACCACATCCCCTGGTGGACAAAGGGAAAAAAAACACATAAACAAAACCCCAGAGCCGCCGCTGATCATGACAGGAACTGCTCATTGGATCATGTGTCCCCGGCAGCGTAGGCCTTAAAGTGCTTAATCTTAAAGTGCTGTCTGCCTCTCAGACCCAGGTTGGTAACTGGTTCCATAGCTAAAGGCTCATCCTCCCAGTGTACTTTTATGAATTCTAGGAACTACAAGTAAGCCTGCACTCTCTGATCTTAGTGTACTTTTAGGAATGTACGGAATAATGAGATCCTACAGGTATGATGGAGATGGAGTCCATTGATAGCTTTATATGTAAGCAGGAGAATCTTACAGTCTACATTCTACATTTCAATGGAAGCCAGTGAAGAGAAGCAAAAACCAGAGATATATCCCTTTTGCTGATTAATGTCAGAGCTCTGGCTGCAGCATTGTGGATCAGCTACAGGTTATTAATGTTATAATTTAGACATCCTGACAGTAGTGAGTTGCAGTCAAAACTGAACATAACTCTACTTTCTCAGCTGTCTTGCCTCTTGTAATTATATAAAATGAAGGATTCACTGATTTGCCTCTTCATCGATTAAGTCTTCATGGCGTCATCGCGGAAGCAAAATAAAGCATTAAATAAAAACAGAAATCAGTCAGATTACATAAAATTGAAAGGTAGGGCAATTTGGCATGAATAGGAACAAAAGACTGCACAAGAATATCATCTAACCATTTGTTGGGATCTGGGTTTTTCCTTCTCTGTGGGCTCGGGTTATGGTTTTGTTTTCCTGCCTCGGCGCTTCTCTGCAGGGGGCGTGGTGTCTCTTCCTCAGCCGG
>BJFM01004416.1:56436-78472 GCA_016586285.1 Arothron firmamentum | reverse complement strand
TGACGCAGGCGTGCCGATGCAAGCGACCGCCAACAAATGCCTCGGAGTGTTTCATATTTCCTCTCCTGTGAAACAGGCCATCGCAGCGAAAGTGCAGAGCGCTCGCTCTGTGCCTGAGTATGTGTCAAACGAAGAGAGAGAAAAAGAACATTTCTGAGATGGATGACCTGACTGCACCACATGACCTCCTCCCTGTCATTCATAAAGGCTCGCTGCTTCCCTCTCCCTCTTTTTTCTATCTCCTGAATGCAGCTCGCAGGCGGAGCGGAGCGGATATTCTGGGTGGTGTTATTCCAGGTGTGGAGTCGTTGAGGTCTCCATGCTGTGACCCTGTTATCCTGGGAAGAGGGAGAGTTTTAGAGGCATGCCGGGAGAGGAAGAGACTCTCTATCAAAAACACATTTTGCCCTGAGGTTGTATCAGTGCAGCTATATGGCTACAAATAAAGAGGTGCACACACAAACGGACGCACACGTGCACAGACATTTGCGCACCAATGTGAATCCAATTAGGCGCATTGGAAAAGGCTCAGTGACAGGACGGATCAGCTGCTAACGGAAATAACCTAACAAGTGCACGAAGCTGCAGACGAGCTTGTTTTACTTCACTTAGTCAAATGTCAGATTGTCAGCTAATTATTCAGCTCAAATGTATTTTTTATCGAGATGATGTTGAAGGGCTTTCAATATCAAAGGAAGATATGGAAGAGAATATCAAATAAAACGGGACAGAAGTGGCTGAGAGGTCTGAGTCGCATGCTCCAGCTCATCTAGATCTCTGAGTCTTTATGATTGTTGTAAATAATCTGGATGTCTTACTCTACTTTTACATTGTTTTTTAGGGGCACAAAAACATGAACAAAACTGGCAATGATATAAGTTAATATATATACCATAAGGTACTACTTTGTTTACTGACTACATTAGTTAGTTTTTGGTTATAATTGGTGCTACGCAATCCACAAAAAGAACCTTTTTCAAACACTCATCTCACAAGCTATAAATGGTGATTGCTAAAGTTAGAGTTATTGCGAACGTAATGGGTGTAAAAGAGGACCTTTCTGGCGAGACGCACAGATTCTCGTGTGACTGAAGAGTTGCTAAGTGACTGTGTTCTGATGAATGGCCTGGAGGTGTTTCATATTCTGGCTACAAACATGCTTCAAACGTGTCTGTTATGATATTATAGGAAAGATCTTTGATGTCCCAGTTGTCTTGTTTCTTCTCAAAATGATAACCATTAAAGTGTTCAGCTGGGAGAGCTGAAGGTCTTTTTTTTTTTTTACACACACGTGGTCGTGTCTTTTTGTATCTGTTTTGTGTGGACCGAATTTCTCTGCTCTGTCCTACACACTACTCTCTTACCAGCCGACCAATTCCTCGATTTAATGACGTTTTTTTTTTTAAAGCAAAAAGTCTAAACGGTTCCAGTTGAACCAGAGAAAAGAAATAAAACCCAAACTTCTAAGAGATGAAAATAAACGTTGTTCTCCGTTTTTAAGAGGCACGTGTGCTGGCCTCGGCCTGGGACGTCGGTTACGAGCTACAGATGTTTGCGTGGTCTTTATGATTGTTGTTATTTTCAAATTGTGGTGTTTTCATGATGATCTCTGCGATCGTTAGTGCTTGGGTGTGTGTTATATGTGCAATTAGAGAGCAACATCAGAGGGGAAAACTACTTCAAGCTTAATTAGCCATATTTCTAATCTGTGTGCCTTTTAGCAGCTCATTATGCCGTCTAATAGAGGAAACTACACACACTTATAGATTAGCCACATATGCCCTCGTTCATACCATTAATTTAAGAGTTAACTGTAATCAAAACCTTTAACTCATAATGACTTCATGCCCACAGACACAACTGAGATCAGATTTTTATGTGGTTACAAAGGTTATGGAAGGAGAAAATGTTTTCACCTCTATTAAAAGAACACCTGTTGCTAAGATAAGTTCTCTTGCTGCATTTGAATGCGTGAAAACACATCCAGAGTGTAAATCCTGCAGAGAGGCCTGCACGTGTACTTGGAATATGTTAATATGCGCTTAAATTTATGTAAGCACCTTATTTTTTTGATGAACAATCTGCTAGACTTCGTTGTTCTTTAAACTAAATAACACCCAATCTAGATGAAGGTTCTGGGCAGACGCGCCTGCAGCTGATGAATCTATAAAAGAAAATTATATTTCTGTTACAGTCTGCGGAATTTCGATGAACTTCGCCACAATCTAAAGGCAAATAAAGTTAACTGGTTACTTTTAAACTCCTTGCAGATGTGAATGCTGATAATCATCCTTTTATTCCAGGTTGTCCTGGGTTTGCTCTGGCTTTGACCCTGACACCCTGCACAGGATAAGTGATAATGGAAAAAACTACTAATTTAAATCCCTAAGGAATATCTAGTCTTTTTTCAAAGTAAGACACAAAAATGTACTGTACATTGTACTGCCATTGTAGAGTCAATCTAAACAATAAATAAAGAATATTTGTAAAACACTATTAAAAACTGGACATTTTTCCTGTTCTTGCAGGAATATACTAATTTTCCGCCAACCATTTCACTTTAATCTCAACAAAAATAACAAGGGGAGGTGCTGGTCAGGCTTTAATGCTCAGTATGCTGATCAGTAAAACAGGGCTGAGTCATCTGCATCTCCGTCTGTGGAGAAGACCATTTTCCTGCCAGAGCTCGAGCTCAACTGGAATAACATCCGAGGCGCTCAGAGGCCTGACTGGGCCCACTTATAAAAAAAAATTCAATAAATGTCATACATCCATCAAATTCTATCAAGCATGTCAGTAAATACCATATTTTCAATGGAAGGTTAACTTTATGAAGGGCGGCAGGGGTCACTTCACTCGGATGAAGAGTGACTGTGGGCCAGCACAAGCAGGATGTGCTCACAGGGGCCCCTGTCGCTCGCCTCGCAGTGTTGGCACGACTGCACGCCGTGCACGGAGCTCAAGTTATGACCTTCCCAGCGGAGCCATACTGGGGATCCGGCAGTTACTGTCTGGGACTTGGCCCTTCAGATGGGCTGCGGTGTAAACCTGAGGGTCTGCAGCAGATGGCCGATGCTGCATTTTTTTTAAATCTGCCGTTTGACTTTTCTCTCTCAGGCAGGTCAGAAAAGCATCTGGACGTCTGGAAAGCTCCTAATTGTTGGTGACAAAAGCGTGGAAATTCTATCACTAATGAAAATCAGTTTCAAAAACACACACTGTAGGCCTGTATTCCACATCTATGTCTCTCCCACTCACTCTCTCTTCCATGCAGGGACACACCCTGGTGCCACTTCCGCCATAAAAACCTGGCTGTGATCCGTGTGCCCATTAGCACGCGCTAAAGAACTGTTAACAATGTATTACCCAGACTCCCCTGCTCCGACACCTCCACTTACCCGCGTTAGTTCAAAGCTGGCAGGTAATTATGTGGAAGGTTTTTTAATAAACAGCCTATTCAGCGCGCAGCGACGCACGACCACGTCCAGAACTCCAAAATGACGCAGGGCCGCGCCGCGCTCTGATTGGCCGCGGCGCTGCCATAAATGACCAGGTAAAAGCGCACCTGCGAGTGGCGGCGTGATTCTCAACTGTCAAACGGAATAGAGATGAGTCGGAAAAGAGCGTCGCTGCATCACATGGAACCCAAGGATTAGGGTGAATACTCAGTTAATTACAAGTCAAATGTCAGTTAAATTGTCTCTTAATGAAAGATCAAGTCACATGTGGTTGCATGAGTGTCGCTGAAGAAGAAATATATCAAAAACGAAAAAAAAAAAAAAAAAAAAAAATCCCCACAAACCTAAATTTTAAAAAGATGAGCAAAATGACTTTTGGTCAACGAGAGATCGGAAATGCAGTTCTAATTATCAAAAATGCGGCTGATCATCTTCTACTCCTAATCCAATTTAAATATTAATAGACGAGACTGTTAAATTCAGGGACCTGACAGAACAGATCACAAAAATAAATTAAAGTTAAAAAAATACAAAAATACGAAAACCACGATTTTTAAACATCTGATAAAAGTGTTTAAAAACAAATAATATGAAAAGAGCGACTCATTACCATTATTATTATTATCATTGGTGTTGTTTGGATTGCTAGAGGTAGTTACTCTGCCATCGTTTCTAAGTAAATCGCTATTTTAAATGATATTTTAATTCCATTACTTGAATGATGAATTTTGACGTGATGAATATAGCGACCCTTTGACTCTTAATTTTGCTTTCCTTTTTTTCCCTGTCGGTTTTCAACAAACACTATTGAATTTTTGAAGATGTGTGTGGCGATGCTACGACGCTGCGGCCCCGCTTTTGTCGAACCGTTTAATTCTCACGGAGTAATTGGAACATTTTTAAATGCTCCCGGGATGACAAACGCTGATGATGGAGGACGATATGGACGCGAACCTTCTGTTCGACGTTTACACTAAATGTATGTCAATAAACGATGAGGACGCGTTGTTTATTTGAGCAGCTCAGCTCAGAGGCCTCCAGCTCTGCGGTGATGTTGGGGAAGGAAGCTCCCTGACCCCAACAGACAAGTTGAAAAAGAATTCTGACATGATGTCACTGACAGCATTAACCAGAAGAATGGCGCTGCAGCCCCGAAGAAAAGCTACAGACCCCACAAAATCTAAGTAAAAGCTGCGCTGATGCGTGAAAAAAAAAAAAAAAAAATCACAAACATGCACACGCCAGGGCCACTTGTGGATCCACCGAACCGTGGAGCCACTCCTGCAGTCGTAAACGCCACGAAGAGGCTCTTTACACGCGATTATTGGAGATTATTACCCATTACGCGGGTTAAAAAAATAAAAAAAATAAAAAAAAATAAAAAAATCCAGATTACCCTTGAACTGTTTTTAGCAAGTTTTATCAAATTATCTATGTCAGCTTTAATCCTAAACAGACCTCCGGAAAACAGAACAACTATTTCAGCGATTTGAAATACAAGTATTTTCAAATACGATAGGAAATATTTTCCTATTGACAATTGGCGTTAAATTGAAAAGATTTACCCCATTAAATCGAAGAATCTTGTATAGTTTCTTTCCAGTCTGCGATGTTTATTTTTTTACCATAATCACCGTGTCTGTTGGTGTTGGGCGCTATTGTAGAATTTTTGCTGTCTTTAGAGGGCACAAAAGACACAAAAACAAATAAAAACATTTTCCTTCTGTTTGGTCGGTTGACCGTGTAAACTCTGAAAGTCTGAGAACATTTACCTTGGCCCTTCATGCTTGTAATCATGGCCGACCGCAGAAATTCTGGGGCCGAAAAAGGAAAAAAAGTCTTCTGGATTTCCCCAACGCCATTGTTGGACTGTTTTTCTTTTTGTTTTGCTGGTTTTTTTTAATGCTCTTTCCTGTTACTCAATACATTGGAGATATTATACATTTATAATCAATGACTTTCGTTCGTAGTAATAAACACTGACTTTGAAAAGATGCTTTTCCAACACAAACAGACACACCTGTTTGCAGTGATTCTCTGGAGACATTTGAGAAACATTTCCAGCGTGCTTTCAAAATCCTTTTTCAGGATGAAACAAGTTGCCACCACGCAGGAGGCAGCCCACTAATGGGCAGATATGCAAACCATGTCGGGCCGCTGTGTGCAAATGCGCTCTAATGCCCCCAGAGAGACGCCCCCGGAGCTCCAATAAGCATGGAGAAATGGTCAATCACCGGCTCAGCTTTGACCACATATGGCGGCTCCGGCAGCCCCCACAGAGGGTGGGACCACAAAGAAACGTTCCGAGGGGCCGTGATCGGCCGTGATTGGCTGCTCTGTCCAGTGATTGACAGGTCCCTCTCTCTGGCTGTGCAGGCAGCTCCGGTTGTTGACACTCTCCAAAAGTCCGCACAGCTCTCACGGATAACGGAGACGTTTCTGTAGCTTGGCCCCGTTCACCCTGTCCACGTCGCGGGGACGGACATAGCGAGGAACCTAAACCGAAGTGGACTGTCATTTTGGACCTCTTCTGCTGGGACTTTCTCGACTTTAAACGTGCCTCGTCCTCTCGCTCGCCCTCTTGGAGAAATGGCAGAGAAGCGACGGTCCCCTTGCGCGCTGAGCGTCAAGGCGCACGCTTTCTCCGTGGAGGCGCTGATCGGAGCGGAAAAGAGGCGCAAGACAGCCGGAGAGGATGCTGCTTCTCCCGGCTACGACGACGGAACTGATGTGTCCGAGCTCACCGAGAGCCCGGGATTGACGGCTGACGGAGCGTGCGCCAGTGACCGGGGCAGCGAGTGTGCAAGCGTGGGCTCCCGTAAGTTAAAATAAAAATAATCACCCCAGTAATGATTTTACTATAGTTATTATTATTTATAGACTTCCGAAAAATTCCACCCTGCGGTTAGATTTTAAATATACTAATTATGAATTGTGTGTAAAATATTGCATGATGTTTAGGAAATTTTTGCTTAAAATTGTGTTTATTGTTGAATATGATGGAGATTATTATATATTACATATTTCTATTTTATTGTTCTCACTTTCTTCCCGTAATAGTAAAAATTTAAATATTCTATGAGAGGAGGCCATGATGCTGGACCGTGATATCATATCACGTCCATGATCTAGTTAATATGAGTGGTGTGAGTGTGACTAATGTGAAACATTTTATGGGTTGTGTTGCAATCATAAACACGCCAATTAGCAGCGTGTAAAGACAAACTGCAAAGGATGCTGAAAGCTCTGCAAAATGCGCAAACCGAGCCGGCCCTTCCGAAGTGCAGCACCAATTTAAAACCTGGCTTGCTGGGATTATATTTAGTCATATTAAATCTCCAAAACGCAAAACTTTGGAAGGCCTGCTACTGGGGAAAATAATAACCGTGAAGCTGTTTTTAACGTAAAAATTACAACATTTAACCTTTATAAAGACAAATGTCACATCATATTTGCCATTTACATTTGATTTTAGTAAAAAAAAACTGTGTGGTTTATATTACAATGCCTACCAGTTGTTGCAAAGCTGAATATTAAATTCTCAAAGTTATTTCTTGAAGTCATTATTTCTTTGAAAAATTTGAATTATTTATGGATCGTTGCATATTTTACAAAGGCACATTTGCAAAAATATCTAGAGATTGAAAATGATTTTAGAGTAATGAATAAAATCGGAAGTAAACGTTGCATATTTTTTTATATTTAGAAAAAAAATCATCTGAAATCTAAAAATGAGATGTTTCCTATTCTGTGGTTTTATTGCTTTGGCTCTTTTCTGTAAATTAATTATATAAAAAAGTACCTAAAAGCGAATATTGTTGGACTCTTTTCCATTAAAATCTCCTCATCTCGCCACTTCCTGGTGCAGCAGAGAGCGAGGACGCGCTGCTGGAGAGCCCGCAAACAGCATCGCTGTGCGCGGCTCCCGTTAGTGGGGCCGGAGAGGAGACACGCGTGGACCTGCAAGGATCAGACCTGTGGAAACGCTTCCATGACATCGGCACGGAAATGATAATTACCAAAGCCGGAAGGTAAACAGGTTGCATGCGAGAGTATTAAGAGAGCAGTTCAAAAAAACCAAACAAACAACAACAAAAAAACACCAGTGGAAATTATGACACATTTTAAATGACGGCGATGGTTGCTGCATTTCCAAATATGCAAGAAAAGCATTAATTAAAAAAAGAAATTGGAAATGACCTGATATTTATGACACGATGAGTAAATATTATATTTTATTTCACACCAGTGACTGTGTCCCTCACCCCTGATGCAGATCATTTATTTGCTTTTCCTCTCAGGCGGATGTTCCCCGCTATGCGCGTCAAAATTACGGGTCTGGACCCACACCAGCAGTATTATATCGCCATGGATATAATCCCCGTGGACAACAAACGATACAGGTAAAAACGCACGCTGTCAAAATGTGCAAAGCTGAACAAGAACGGGGACCCGTGGGAAACCAATACTGAATTTAAAAATGTGAAAATATAAAGCAGTGGTATAAATATGCCCGTGATTGCCCTGTGACAGCTGTCAGATTTAAACAACCCCGTTGCATTTATTTTTGTTAACGCGCAGTCAAATTTAGACCCGAGGACACCCGTTTCCCAATTGTGCAGCCCGGGCTCGGTGTCCACAAATGGCGCTCAGCACCAGTGTTTTGTCCCCGAGGTGTAGTCGTCCCTTTTGGACTCGGCCTTTTGGATGCCTAACCTCTCCACCCTGGAAGGTCAAACAGCAAATGCCGTTAAAGGCCTGTGGCCACCGTGCAGCCAAACCACCGCGCACTGTGTTCTACATCACCCTAAACATCTTAAGTCTTCTTCAGGTGGACACTTTTTAGCGTTGTTATTATTATTGATTATTATTATTATTACTATTACGTGTGCGGCGCCGCCGAAATCTACGTGTTTTGATCCAACCGTTTAATGGCGGTGATGATAGAGGTTTTTTATCCAAACGACCAACCAATTAGTCGTTGCAGGCTGGATTAAATCCCAAACCACGTGGTTTATTTTTAGGCTGTGACGTTTTATGAGTATTTGGTCTAAAATCCAAAGGCCACATGCGTCCTGATGTTTGGACAAAATTCCACATCTGATTGGATGGATGATCTGCTCTGAGTTCAAGTCAGATTCATCATCTTGACTGATGACCCGGAATCACCAGGAAAGGGCAGCTTCCATTTTCTGGCCGGTTTTGGCGCACACGAGATGCGTTTTAGAAATAATTAATCCTTCACCCTCTTTGACTCCCGAAGGTACGTGTACCACAGCTCCAAGTGGATGGTAGCGGGGAACGCGGACTCTCCTGTGCCGCCCAGAGTCTACATCCACCCGGACTCCCCGGCCTCGGGAGAGACCTGGATGCGTCAGGTGGTCAGCTTCGACAAGCTGAAACTGACCAACAACGAACTGGACGACCAGGGGCACGTATGTGTCACGATGATAATAATTTAAAAAAATAAATTAAATACATTTAAATTTTAAAAAAATCATTTACAATTGTTGCTTTTTATATATTGCAATTACAATAACTATTATTATTTGTTTGTTTCACACAATTAAATAATAATGTGAAAGGCTTTAAAGACTGCATATAATAATTTTATACACACACAAATGAATCAATATTATTATTTTTAAAAGACGGTGAAGCCATTATTGTAGGTTATATATGATTAGACATGTGGATCTTGTGAATAACTTCTTCCCTCCCTGCTCAGATTATTCTACACTCCATGCACAAATACCAGCCAAGAGTCCACGTAATCCGCAAGGAGTGTGGAGAGGAGTTATCCCCGGTCAGAGCAGTCCCTGTTGGGGAAGGCACCAACACTTTCTCCTTCCCAGAGACCGTGTTCACCACTGTCACAGCGTACCAGAATCAACAGGTACACACACCACACCTCCTTTTAAAACAACACGAAATAACACAAATAGGATGCACTCGTGACAACACAGACACCATTGTGTGAGACTCTAAAAATATCTCTGCACAGTAAGAAAAGACAAAGACGGAATTATCTTTAAATTGAAGAACTTGAGGTCAATTAAGGAAAAAGTCTGCACTTAAAAGTGATTTCCTCTTTCTTATGCTTGCATTTTATAGATGAGTATAGTGCTTACTAAAGTGATAAGTAGATTTTTTTACATAATTACACCTGCTGTATTTTGTCTTTTTAATGTTTCCCCTCTATTGTATTTAATTATAAATAGTGACATCCAAATGCCCTTTAAGAGGGAAAGGTAATATTTTGGTTTTTAGATTTGTTGGTTTTAGCCCACAATAAGCCTGGCTGTAGCATGTTGTATGAACAGGGTGGTGATGTCTATAAAAGTCTTTGGATGCGGGTCACAGGGCCGGGTCTACACCGCCCACAGCCTGGGCACTTCTGTAGCAGCCTCACACAAACCGACAACAACCGTGCACACGCTTCACTGCCCTTAAACAACAAGCCCATAAATCTAATAACTGATATGTCCATCTTAAAGGGAATGTAATGATCGATTAATTGAAATAGTCAAAGCTTTGTTTTTTCCTTTGCAGATTACGAGGCTGAAAATCGATAGAAACCCGTTTGCAAAAGGCTTCAGGGACTCTGGAAGAAACCGGTAAGGTCCTTTAACCAGGCCGTGTTCACATTATAGTAGAATAAGGATTTTATCGGCTGCATGGCCGCATATTAAATGGTTGCTGTTGACTTTATTAGGCGCAATGTTATGCATTTATTTATTTTAATGCAAAGTGAAGAACAGCCTTTAGGGACCAGCTCAGACAAGAAAGCATCGATGAATTTGTTAAATTGGTAGTGAATTTTGATTTGAAAGCGCTAACTTTAAAGGCATGTTAAATTTCAGAAAAATGCACATACAGCCACACACTGAGAAAAGGAAAAATGTAACCTCGGATGCTCCTAAATGCAGCGTCAGGTTTCAGCCAGCCTCAGGAACATAAATATCAACAGCAAAATAATGAGTCAAAAGCCTCCTGAAGAAAATCTGTATAAACACATCTCTAAACATATATAAACACGGCATTAAAACAACACGGCAGTAAAACTCCAACAGTCTCCAAACAGCCGCTCCCCTGAGGCCTCGCAGAAATCATTAGAGGGGAGGGAGAGGAGAGCCGGGAGAAGAGGAGGAGAAAGAAGGTGGCAGATGCAAAATTGAGGAGGGAGGAAGGTGGAGAATGGCAAATGGGATAACCCTGACAGCTGACCCTGTAAAAGTTCAGCTCAGGAAGGCTGAAAAAGCCTCTTAAATATTACAGGAAGAGTTAACCAGTTTGCTAAATAAACTTCTGCCATGATAGGGTGCTTTGGAGCACACAGAACCGCTCCAGACAGCTTGTCCAAATTATCACCGTGGCTACAACCTGGCGGGGGGGGAGGACTTTTATCCTCACGCTAACGAGGGGTAACAGATCACTTGCATTAGCCTGCCACAGCAACCCTCTGCCCCACCTATAGGAGGAGGCAGACGCAGATCGGGGTGGAGGGAAAGGGGAGTCCCACCTAATAAATCCTTGCTGCGGCTTCCTGCTTCTTCGCTCTGATTCGCCCGTAAAAGTCGTGTGAAAGCAATTACCTCCGAGCACCCGGCTGGCAGCAGCCAATCGCGACATGGCGTTTATGCCCCTCATTACCTGCAGTGTCCATGGAAACAGTGCGAGAGGCCCCCGTGAGTGACTAAGATGGCCACCAGGTGGTTTGCTAAAAGGCACAACCGCGCGGTGGTGGAGGGAGCGGCAGCAGCTGCTCTGGGCGATGACCTGATGATTTATCTCATCTTCCTGCGCTGATGTGTGTCCTAACATCTGCATTTCTGGTTTACAGGATGGGCCTCGAGGCGCTGGTGGAATCTTACGCCTTCTGGCGGCCGTCTCTGCGAACACTTACGTTCGAAGACATCCCCGGCATAACCAAGCAAGGTACAGAACCGCAGGAGTGCTCACTCCTGATAGCCGCTCTTGCATCTCGATTCATTAGGACATTGTTATTGGCTTCCCACCCACCCACACCTTAAACGTCTCTTAATGATTTTTCCAACACTGCTGGAATGGAGTAATTGTGTTTTAGGGAAGCATTAAAGTGGTCCTGAAACTGCCACATCAACAAATCCAAAAGTAGAAGCAACAAAAGAGTAAAAGAGTCCTATTGGCTGTTCTCAATTTGTCATCCCGTTTAGCTTTTTTAGAAATCGAACTGCATGCAGCAACATCTTGGTGAGCCACAGGGTCAGTGACTTTAAAGAGTTCCAACATGCACTGGCTGTCTGTTAATACTAATCTGGCGCTGATCTGGGCAGGTTGTCAGCAAGGTGCATCGGTTTTCATGCGTAACTGTGCTGTAAGAACAAGTCTTGATGTTGTTCTGACTGTTTCTGCAGGGGTGCCTGGAGCTCACGGAGGCATAGGAGCACCACCTCACCTGCTCTCCTCATCCCCGTGCTCTTCGCCCTTTCAGGTCTGTGCCCTCAGCCCAAATGATTACACCTGCAGTCGACCCACCCATGCTGTCCACCGCTACAGTACCCCCCCGGAGGCCTTCCCCTCTCCCAGAGGTCCCTCGGTGTATGACAGCGAAGGACTATGCTCTCTGCCTCTCTCGACCACTCAGCTTGGCTATCTCTCCAGCCCCACCCATCAGGGTTATGCCGGGCTTCGGCTTCACACACCTCCCTACAGCCTGTATGGTTATACATTCCCTTCCTCACCTCGCCTTGCTGCCAGTCCTGAAAAAATGGCTGCTGCTGCTGCTGCCGCCGCTGCTGCTGCCACTCACCAGAGCCACTTCCTTGGCACTTCTCCCAGTGGGACTCTAACGGACAGCTTGGGCGTGCTCGGCGGGGGACAGCCGGGCTTCTTGTTTGACTCTCGGACTTTAGGACTGGCAGGTAGCCAGCCCGGAGGTGGGGCCTCACAGGTTACGGCCCACATGGGCTGAATTTGAAAGCAGACACGCAGGGTTGTCACGACAAACAAAACGACACCCTGGAACGGGTGTAAGCTGTTCTCTCTTCAGGACGAATTGATCATCCAAGTGCTGAGCGAGCAGCCTGTTGAACTTTGGAGTGTGAAATGAGCCATTGTGTGTGAGCATGAAGCTAAATGGATTTCAGCTTCTTATTTCCTGTCGTTTGTCCTCAAAAACACGTCACTCGTCGGCAAAAGCTCTTGGCGCTTCAGATAAGGAATCCATCAAATTTCGAGACAGTGACTAAACTGGGGTAGAATGGGAAGTGGAGAGAAACTGGGCTGGCCCAGGCTTCCAAAGCAGGCACTTCAGAAGGCCCCGCAGCAACGACTGTGTCACCAGACATCCTTCTACATAGGCCCGTTAGTTCTCTCGAACCCGCTGAAGTCTGTGGAATATATAGGCAACGCCCATACATCCAGGTCCGTTTCACCACTCTGACTGCTTTATCAGTGTCACATGTCACATCTTTGATGACATCATCGCAGCGAGGAGGGCAGCGGGACATCCCAGTGACAGTTTAGGACTAATGAGGCTGAAGCTGGGGGAAAATGATGGATGAACGACTGATTTACATAGCGTGTCTGGTTTTGACAGATGCTAACGCGATGCAGCCGTTTGAATGTCAAACTGAAGTACATCTTTGCTTATATGACACGTGTCTGTATATAGCAGGGATGGGGTGGGGGATGGGGTGGGGGGTGGGGGGTTGTATATAAAAGGCTGTGTGACCCTTCGCACTTAAACCAAATGCACCTGCTTCTGTTCTTTAGACCGGGTCAGAAACTTAAGAGGCAAACCCTGAATTTCTCCAAAAACGCTTTTCTTTGGCAACACATGCTATATCGGCACGCCCTTCTTCAGAGGACATTTTGTGACCTTTTGAGCCAAATAAATAATATCTATTTGTGTCACCATGTTAAAATGTAATTGATAGCTTACTAATTTAAGTGATTTTATATTATGGCAGTTGTGCTTTATTTCCAGTTTTTAATAAGGCTTCACAATCCTACAATATATTTTCACAAGGAAAAACAAATGCAGATTTCAATGCGTTTGTTTGTGCGTGTGCGTGTGAGTGTGCGTGTGTGTGTGAGTGTGCGTGTGTGTGTGTGTGTGTGTGTGTGTGTGTGTGTGTCTGTGTGAGTAAGAGAGAGCTCAAGGTACTGCCAGAGAAATTAAATTCACACATGCTTGTGTTTATTTATCCATGAAGCCTGAAGAAACAGAGCCGTTAGCCAGACTCCAGGCATGCCTCAAAGTCATAAAAACTGGACCAGCTCCAATTTCTTACTGTCAAATTCAGACAAAACTGAAGTCGTTGTTCTTGGACGTAAACATCTGAGGACTAGATTATCTGAGAGCATTCTCTCTTTGCATGGCATTACATTGTCCTCCAATACGACTGCGAGGAACCTGGGAGTTATCTTCAACCAGGACATGTTATTTCTCCCTCACCTCGTTCTTTGACCTCCGCAACATTGCCAAGATCAGGGGCATCCCATCTCAGCGTGACGTTGAAAAACTCGTCCGTGCCTTTGTGAATTCTAGACTGGACTACTGCAACTCATTACTGCCAGGATGTCCGAATTCTTCCATTAATAACCTGCAGCTGATCCAGAACGCTGCAGCCAGAGTTCTGACAGGAATCAGCAGAAGGGATCATACAGTATCTCTCCAGTTTCAGCTTCTCTTCACTGGCTTCCATTGAAAGTTAGAATAGACTTTAAGATTCTCCTACTAACATACAAAGCTCTCAGTGGACTATCTCCACCATACCTGCAGGATCTCATAGTTCCGTACGGTCCTAAAAGAACACTCGGATCACAGGGTGCACATTTACTTGTTGTTCCTAGAATTCAGACACCATGTCTGCCTTTAAGATCTAAAACTCAAAACCTTTGTTTGGTAAAGCGTACATTTAGCCTCCAACAAGGTGTGTAGGGCTGATGGGTCTAGTTCCAGTCAGTTCTCACAGCTGCAGGTAGAACAGGGTCATCAAACTTTAATTCCTCAACCTTTAGCATAGCTATGCTGCTGTCGGCCTACGCTGCTGGGGACACGGACATGATCCACTGAGCGGCTCCCCACCTCCTCAGCGCCAACCACCATCTCTACTCCTTCACCTCCTCCTCTACTCACCGGGATTACCAGTGTGTCCAGTCTTCCTCGCTGTTTTGTGTCTCTCTCCCCCTCTTTTCTCTCTCTGTGTCTTTCTGCAGGTCTCCCGCCTCCAGACCTTCATGCTGCACAGACCCGGCCTCTGACAAACCCAGTGTCCACTGTCAGCACCTGCCTGTGCTGTATTATGTTTACTATGTTTGCATATTTGTTTCTCTCTCTCTCTTTTTTTTATTCTCTCTGTCCTGTCTCCCTCTTCTTCTCCTCCTTTACCCAGCCAGCTTTCAGCAGGATGGTTCCTCCTTGTAAGTCAGGTCCTGCTCAAGGTTTCTTCCTGTTAAAAGGGAGTTTTTCCTTGCCACTGTGCTTATAAGGTATCAGGCTCTGGGTTTCTGCCTCTGTAAAGCACCTACAGACATTTTTTTTTATTGTAAAAGGCGCTATATAAATAAAACAATCGAATTGAATTAAATTCTTTCTATCTTTGTGGGGACCTTTATTAACAATGCATCCCATAGTTCTTTACCTCTAAATCTATAACAAAATGTCGTCACGTTGCAGTTGAAACTTTTTTTTTGTCGGGGCAGGAAACTAGCATATTGTATTTTATGGCTCACAGCCTTGCAAACTAATGAGTACAACCCGAGGCAGGGCGCGCTCTGAATGGGTGTGAAGGTGCAGATATGTGCGTGTGTGCGTGCATGGAAAACGGTGCGCTGAGTTGTCAACGAGTGTGTGACCTCTCAGTCTTAAAGTTCACACAGATCCTTGAGACCTGACCCCCACCACCACCTCCTATAAACTTGTACTCTGTGATGGCGAGCTGTGATATTATTATAGTTGTTAGCTGTCACTGAAGCTTCGTGAAGCCGGTCCAAGTTAACACCTGAATAAGCAATCAAACATTTCAAGAATTCAAACCGCAAAATAAATTTTGGGAAAGACAAACAAATGCCACACATCTCGTCTTTGACCAAAACCTATGAAATATTGCTTTCTAAACTTTAGCGGCTAACCAAAACTGCAGAGCGGGTTTATGTAACGACCAAACTCAACCCTCAATGTTGCTATTCAGGATTGCTCCATAAATTGTTTTTTTGTGGATAAACACAAAGCATTTTACCTGAAATTAATATTCTCTGGTTACCCTTTCCTGTAATATTTGTCGTTAGGGCATGTTTTTGAAGAAGATGAGGGGAAATTGTATATTTTTGTAGCTCTCAATTGATTTTTCACCATCTGAGTTGAAATTGCATCCCATAACTTGCTGACTGGCTGATTCCCTCCTGCCCCCCCTCCCACAGTGGTCTCCTGTCATCCTGAAGGTGAGAAGTGCTGATGAGAAGAGCACATGTGGGACGGAAGAGCACGGGGTGGGGGGCTGGGGTGGGGGGGCAGCTTATTTTAGACCGTAGGAATGATTGGCTTGTTGTTTCTGAGTGACAGGGGATGCGACCCTTGCCTGGTTCAGCCAACCCCCCCCCCCACACACACACACACACACACACACACAGAGCAAATATGCGAATGTAAATCTATTCAGCCTTTTGAAAACACAGTTGTTGTTTTTTTTAACGTAAAGCTAGAAAACTAACTGGAGCCGCTAACTGAGCCGGACTCGCTCCTGAGTGGGTGTCAGAGGCGCAGTGATTCGCGCTGAGGTGGGGACATTAACACTTGTGTACGAGCAGGTGCCGACGTGACAGATCTGTCACGTTATCCGCCCCCTGAGGGGACGACGAGGACAGCGTGCACGTCTTCTCCGCAGTCAGGGTGATCATGTGTGTGTGTGTGTGGGGGGGGGAGAAACCCATCTCAAAGCTTGAAACATCCCTGACGTGAGATCTGTCACACAGACCAAATGTTGAGCAGATTTATGAATAAACAGACAAGAAGCAATAAAGTCAGACATGTCCAGTCGTTTCCAAACTACTTTGCTCCAAACTGATTTAAAGTTTTGTGAGGAAAAATCCAGATTACTACAAAATGACATAATCTGATATCATCATCTAAAATCAAAAGCTAGGGCGTGCTAATAAAATATCCCTTACTATTTGACTTGTGCAACCCCCAAATCTTAAGTATATTGTTTATCATGTGGTCTCAATATGTCATCAGGACATATTTCACAGTGCATGAGATGATGGCTGTTGCATGCATCTCTGTTTAAATGTTTACTCTTATCAAAAGCAGAGCGCTGTGATTTACTGTTAACATTAGTCCCACATAAATGCAGTGTGTACTGTTACCGGCTCATCCTGATACTTAATATTCCCAAAGCAGCGAGGCATTAAACCAAAGCTGACATCAGCCTGCATTTCAGAGTATTTCGCGCTCTCAGTGTGTGTGTGTGTGTGTGTGTGTATTAATGCCAGCTAGGACATGGTTATTTATAATTTTCAGAGTGAGAAGAAAGAATATTTAGAAGTGACCGGTTCCCTAAAGCTGTATTCTAAAATGATCACAAGTTTGTGTGGGGTGCTAAAACAACAGTATTGTTATTACTCACCAATATAAGACATATTTCAAGGTCTGTAAAACCCCTGAACATACATCCACATGGTTGAATTTTCACTCTTTCTCCCACAGACTGAATTAAGTTGCATCAGATATTGGGGGGAAAAAACAGCAGTGACCGCATACAAACAAAAGCCGAGATGGGGATTTGGTCAACCTTTCAAAGGTTTCCTGCACACAGAAGATTTGGCTTCCTCTGGTTCCTGGCAAAAGTAAAACAAACCTTTTTAGCATATCTTTCTTCTGCACCCACGCCTCCATTCTTCCCTCAGGGCAGCGGTTACACACAGCTCTCAACACAGAACTCAGAATTTGCATAGAGGCCAGTTATGTGGTTTTAGCGTCCTGTGTGATTGAGCTGCGTGTTTACACGCGGGCCCAGGACGCGACCACGTGGTGGAGCGTGCTCGGAGGACGGTTTGCACGTACGTGGCTAGGCATACGGCGCACAGGTGAGGTCATGCCGGGCGCTGACACGAGTAGAAAATAAAGTTTGGCTCAGAAACTCAGAACTGTCAGAAGAAACGGGCTTTGTTTGTAGCAGCGGAGAACACGCGACCGCAAAGATGTGTTCCCAAAACTGTCGACGAAATCTGCAGCCGCTAGAGCCAGCAGCCGTGCAGGCGGAAAGCACGCTCAAGGCTGAGCGTGCGCGTGCAACACCAGCCTATCGTATCAATACATTTATGGAATCGAAAGGGGAAAAAGTGTAGGACTTTTCCAACAATCCTGAAACGCATGTCAACAGGAACGCCAAAGGTATCCCGCGAGTCATTTCAGGGGTCGCTTCAATCACGCAGGTTTCAGCATTTCTCAATTTAAGGAGCCCGAGATTTATGGAGGGCGGACGACAGCAGAGAGGACCGCAGCTCAGAGGGCTCTGGTGTCACTGCCGCTTTACCCAGAGTGCACCTGTGCTCTGGGACGCCTTTAGCTGGTGACAAGAGGAGGGTGGGCGAGTTGATGATGTTACAGGCTCAGCTCGGCTCCTCCTGCGTGACCTGTTAATGGTCCAGCGGGTATTTGATGACAGTTGCAAGAATCTGAGGCTCAGGGTGTCCTTTCACCGTTAAATCTTTGTCATCAAATCTCCTCGGCTCGGCTGATTTATGGCGGGCTCTGTGGGAGCCGCTTCCCAGCACTCCTTTATTAGACCCCCCTGAACTCTGATCTATGAAGGACATGTTGAGAAATAATTATCGCACAATACTTTCCTCCAGCGGTAAAAAAAAGGGACGAGCCCCTTCAACATCTCCTTTAAGTTGGCGCAGAAACACAGTCAGACGCTCTTCAGTGTCTCGCAAATGTCCATCAATCCTGGGGGCCGTGCATGCGGACGCGACCCTTAAGAGCCCGCTGGCGAACTCGTAACCAAGAGCAGCACATCAGTTATTCACAGCTGCCCCGTGCGGACAGTTGCAAACGTTCAGAAATGTTTTGGGTGGGGGGTCTTGAATGTACACTCAGCCCCAGCACCTGCTAAGAATGAAACACCCAAGGAAAAAAGTGTGTTTTCACTGTTAGTGGTGTGGATCGGTGTTCCAAGCCATGCAAAATTATTGTCACTTGCAAGACATTTGCAATATTAAATAGAAATACACAAAAATGCAGCCCAATTTACTCGTCACAATGTTAGCGCACCATTAACTTCAATTGCATTTGTGTAATTGTGGAATCTCGGCTCTTACACACCAGCGTGCAACACAAATCACTGGTCAGCAATGTGGAGGTCACCGATCCGCAGCACATGCCGCTGAAGACGAGTGACAGAGTCACACCAGCGGGGGTGGGGGAGGGGGTTGCCTGCGCAGATTTGCCCCCGTGAAACAAAAATAGTGCCCCATTCCTGACTTTCTGACACTGGCAGGGACATTGTGTGTCCGTGCATTAGTGTGCACGTGCATGTGTGTGTGTGTGTGTGTGGCTGCAGCCCTTGAGTGAGCAGGGCCCGCTCCAAGTCTTAGCAGGCTCATTTATAGAAGGGCAGCCCATCAATCTTAATAGAGGAGAGAGGCGCAAAGAGCTGACGAAATCCCAGACATGATCGCTATTCACTCATCTGGGGGGCTGGAGAGGAGCGAGAAGGAGGAGCGGAGGAAGCGCGCAGGGAGTGAAAGTAAAGAGGGAGGGAGTCGGGGAAGAAGGATGGGGTGAGGAAGAGAGAGGTCGCAAGTTGTTTATCCTGGTAGGCGATAATAATGATGTGATCACTCAGCTCTTCTGTCTGCGTCCCTCTGAGGTCACGTAGAACCTGCTGACCGGGCCAAGGTGAGAGAGGGGGAGAGAGACAGAGAGAGAGAGAGAGAGAGAGAGAGAGAGAGAGAGAGAGAGAGAGAGAGAGAGAGAACTTTCTTTTCCTGCAGGGTGGGGCAGGGGGGTGGGAGGGGGGTGTCTTCGAGTAGGGTGGCAAGAAGATAACAAGCAAACTAGAAGCAGACCTCCAACCCATAAAACTGAGCTGCCCCACAAACTCACACCAACAATCATTGCTATTAATATTCTTGGTGGAAGATCAAAGCCAGCAGATGAGACACGCTGAACACAAGCATGCTGACGGTGATGCTCAGAACGGGCTCGGCTGCACAAACAGTCAATGGCTGCACGGAAGACTGCACTATTGGGCCTCTGTCCTGTCACTGATGTCTCATCATGGCACAGTTATGATTTCACGAGCACATTAACGATCGTCCGCAGCTTCCTGATGGCCTCGCTCACCCCGTTAGCTGATGAGGTGTGTTGACTCATTATCGACTGGCTGAGGTGAATCGAGCCGACATCAAAGCGGCTTAAGTGTTTTAAAGCGTATCTGCGGTCTGTATATTTGGCTAACAGCGAGCGCCGCACAGGGCAGCGCGGCGAGGCCAACCCGGGAAAGCCTGCAACAGCTGGGAGCGAGCGTTACATCTGCCATTCCCCACACTTCAGCGGCCAACGAGACGGCGATTTATGACAGCTGGATCGCAAGAGAATCAGGAAGAAAGGGTTGGGGGGCGGGTGGAGACATCAAAGAGAAAGTGGGAGAAAGAATGAAATAAATATACAAAGGAGCGCAGACGGTGGGGCTGAAATGAGATGTGGAAAAGAAAGCAAAAATAGGGGAAGAAAGGAAGAAAAATGGACGGAATAGAGTGAAGGAGAGCAAATGGCAGCTGACTGAGATGGATCACAAACGTAGATAAGTTAATGTAAATGAAAATTATTACATAGAAACACATTCTCTTTTGCAAAAAAAAAAAAAAAAACACATCAAAAGGCAACTAGCCAAAAAAAACGTAGCTTCTTTTGTGGCTTTATTATAACTCGTGCCAGGTCAGCTGACTACACCATCTCCCCGGCCGTCCCGTGTCTACCGGGTGATTCCCAATCCTCCCACTGATCCCACCACACCCACCACCCACACTTCCTCCGGTCACATGCTCGATTCCTGTCTGCTCGTCTCGTCTGGGCTGCGGGTGTGGAAAGCTTCGTTTATTTGCTCTTTTAATACAAGCTGACCCTTGTTCTCGTGAGCGTGTGTGTGTGTAAGAGAGCACTCTCCCATGACAACTACGTCAGCGACCCGGAGACAGCGTCGACAGAAGACCCCACCACATGCAGAGCACACACACACACACACATACACATACACATTAACTCCACACACGTGCATACACACACGCACGTGCGCACAAATAAACGTTAACACATATACACCCAAATATCCAGCAAAATAACGCGATGTATAGAAGACGTGCGTCTCCTGTGTGTTTATGTGTGTTTTCATCCTGAGGAAATCTTTAGCATGTGTTAGATGAATCCCCGAGGCTCTCTCCCTCCCCTGATTGGCTGGCTGCCTCGCCGTGTTTGTTTCCACAGCTACGGAGCTGTCACTGCCTCCTACCACCCAGTTAGAGCTGTCAATCACACCGGCTTCCAGCCAAGCACAATCAATTACCGATGGTCTGATCGCGGCGATAATGGCAGTCACGGAGAGATTTCACGCAAACGCTGGAATATTAAGACCAATTCGGTGAGACAGCAGTCGTGAAACGGACCGGACTCACGGCTACTTGAGGAGCATCATGGTTGGGCAGAGATTTAGAGGGAGATGAAGGAAATGTGTCAAAGCTGTTGATAGAACTTCCCGTCAAATGTGTGACAGGAAGGAGAAGACTCAAAAATAAAACATCAGAAGTGCATTGACAATGTAAATCCAGAGCTGGAAATTCATTCCAAAGGAGCCACAGGCTGACAAATCTCTGTGGTTCTGTGTGTGTGTGTGTTTGTGTGTGTGTGTGTGTGTGTGTGTGTGTGTGTGTGGTGTGTTAATCCCTGTCCTTGCTTGGTGGTCACACACACCGCTGTGCACACACATCGCAGTCTGCCCCTGTGGGCTACAGTAGCTCCCTCGAATACAGTAAAGGCTTTTGACTGTAATGGCCGATCAATAGCAGAAATGGGAGGCCGGTCGTCAATAACGCTCCATCTGCTGCCCTTTGCACCCAGCAAAAAAACAAACAAACATTCAGGCGCGACGCGACTAAAGCTCCCCTGTGGACTCGATTTAAAGAACCAAACTACTGTTTTTAACATCAGTGATCATCCAAACACACACACAAACACACAAACACACAAACACACACACACACACACACACACACGCCTCTACAGTATGATTCTGTCATTAATTCACTGGCCGGATGTTTCTGTGACCTCCGTCTTTCAGGCCTGACCCCCACAGACGACCCTGGAGAGGGATTAGTGTGTGATATGCCTAATTAAGCCCTCAACACACTCCTTCGGGTGGAAAAGCAGCGACACCAGCAGCACCGCCTCCCGCCTGCTGCCTCTGAACGTATCCGTTTCTTTGTTTGAGGTTTAGCTCCAGCTTCTTTCAGTTTTGACTCAGCTCAGATTTCTGCAAAAGTGACCAGTGGAACAGAAAGTCACCTTCAGCCACCTACCAACTCTCCTCCCG
>BJFM01004416.1:43071-56393 GCA_016586285.1 Arothron firmamentum | reverse complement strand
CCCCCGTGTAATCCCCGCCCAGCCTAAACACGTCTATTGTGACCCGGGGGTTTGCAGGGAGGAAGCAGACTGGATTTCCACATGGATAAAAACATCCAGGCTGCAATAATCCCATTAACAGCCTGGAACGACCCGATTCCAACATTTAAAACACTATTTAACCATCACTTAATCTGTCACTGCAGCATGCAGGCAGCCGTGTTGTAGGGTTGTTGTTCTTTTTATCTTTTCCCAGACTCACTGTGTTGTGTTCCTCCCAGCAGCTGGAACACTTTCCCGTCAGACTCGTTGTGATAAGTCCAGGTTCCTGAATGTACGCCTTTGTCTCCTTACTGTATGGGAAGCATATGAACGCGTGTATTTGGGTAAACCAAGGCCAGGCTCTGCAGGAGGGACGGTGCGGGAGATGTCAAATCCACTGCCTGCAAACGCTTAAACCCCTGTGTGTGTGCGAAAGTGTGTTTTTCGTGTTTGTCAAGAGTGCCACAAACACCGTCTGGTCTCACACACTCGCATCGCAGAGGTCTACATTTCGGTACCTTCTGTGATTCCTCCAAGACCAAACCCGTTATTCCAGACTGGCGATGAAGTTTGAGTAGTTTAAAGGTTGTCGTTTGTGCGTGGACAGTGGTGAGGGGCTTAGCTGTCAGTGTGGGGGAGTTCCTGGTTATTACAGGCGTCCAGAGAGGAGGACAGATGGTTAGACACTGGTCAGAATTACACAGCAAAAGGCTGTAAAAGATCTATGGGAAAACCATGTGTATGTCACTGAGGAACGCACACACTCTCACACAGACGCACACATGCATGCCCTGCTGCTAATCATGTGCACATTTCACAGGTGAGGGGACGGAAGATGGAAGCCAGGAGGAAAGAAAGGCGATCAGAGCGTCCGTGTGCACAGTGCTGTATCACCACAACATGCTGCCTTTATGAAATATCTAAACAAATAAAATAAAAAACGTAAAGCAGTGACTGATTAAAAAGACCAGATCAAGTTCCATAACGTGATAGATGAAATGCTGCTCATCTCCTGCCTCCATTTATTATTTTTGGGCCAAAATACAACAAATCCTATAATAAAGCCACAATAACTAGAGTTAGCGCCTCGTCCCGTCTCTGCTGTCGGCACCCTCAGGATCCGGGTGACACATCAGCTCACAGACAGGCGCCAGGGACGTGCTTAATCTTCTCACACATCTCTGACTCTCTTCTTTAATCTGCTCACCTTCCCATGTTTGTTTCTAGCTTCCATCCAGCGGCTCGCAAGCTAACACTCACACCTGCAGCGAGGCGAGACTATCGGACTCGGGATCTTAACATCAACAGCAGCGTGATGGGACCGGCTCAGAGGGGGGAAAAAAATCTGCACTCACATCTGTGACATTGTGATCATCATTTATTCTGATTTATTTAACCATATCAACAATGTAAGCTTTGTGGTAAAACAGAATGAAGAGAGTTAGCAACTGTTAGCGTCGGCTCTTTTAGGCTTTGAATCGCTGTTGCTTGAGACTCTGAGGTGAGCCCACTCCATTCCCACGACCAAGCTGCTGCTGGAGCTGCTGCGGGGAAGGACACGCCATTCGGATACCAATGTAGCATGAGTTCCTATTCCAGTTAGCCTGTGCTACTGAGCGCCGCACATGCATGTACATACATAATAATGTGTCCCAGTGCTGTTATTAGCCCCACCTCGCCATCCGGTTTGAACCCACGACCAAATAAACGACTCACACCCCGTCTCAGCACGCGCAGGCACATGTTTCGATGTTTGAGGCCTAGCGTCTGTAATTGAAATAAAACTGTGGCCGAGGTTATAGCCCGGCGGTTCTGGTGACGCGTTATTGACCCCGCTCCTTGAAAAGAGTTTCTCTCCATCCATCTGAGCGCCCTTTCACTTGATTTGACGTCGTTTCTATGAACGGAACTCACTTTTTTTCACTCGGAGGATTCGTGTGTTTCATTTCAGGGCAGAAGGATATCAGCATGTAACAAGGAAAACACTGAGAAAGATCTGTTTCTGGCTGCTTTGCTGTGGATTGTTATGGTTTTCGATGATATATTTTGTACAAAATCAATCATAAAGTGTAATTAATGTTTCAGAGGGGCCAACCAGACACCTTGAGTATCTGGTGTGGAGTTGGTAACAGTTAAGGGATGCCTAGATGTTAATCCCCTGAATGAATCCGATGACGTTGCCAGCTCACCGTGCACTTTCCACATCCCTCCCCGCTCGCCCCGTCAGCCCTCGCAGTTGTTTTCCCTCGGCGTTAAACTAAATTCCTCATGAACGCCTTCCATCACACGCCTGATGAGCCATGTACGGCGCGCACCCTCCCTAACCAGACGGTTTCAGCAGCCCTGCAGGACACACACACACACATCCATGCAGAATACACACTGTATGCTCCCCACCGTGACCCTTGGCTATCATAACTTCAATGTGTTTGGATGCCATGCGCAATGACCTCTGAGTGCTAACTGATAAATCCAGCGGGCTAGTCCTAACCCAAACAGAAGAGACACTTTCAAACACACACACATGCACACACAGTTTTATGATGGGTGTTTTTTATGTGCATGTGTGTTTGTATGACTAGATAGGGTCTATGCAGACATGGCAGCATGTTTGTCTAGGGTATGCTCAATGGTATCAATTGCAGAGGCTTTGTCTTATGATAGCAGAGCTCGTGTCAGCATGTTGTCAGTGTGTTTGTGTGTGTGTGCGCGCGCGCATGTGTGTGTGTGTGTGTGTTTGGCCGTGTGCGTTCTTCTCCTGTGAGGGTTGTATATAATCTTGGAGCATGGCTACAACTCCCTGGACTGCTGTAGGCGTCACGCTATGTAACAACATGAGGCCTAGCATGTGCAGAGGTAAGGCAGGACTTTTAGAGCTCTCCACCTCTGAGCCTCCACTCCCGAGAACCGAGCAGGGCAGGACTGTCAATCAAAATAAACTTCATTTCACTTCAAATAGTGAGCATCCAGCCACAGAATACCTCCAGGTACATGAGCTGAGTGTATGTTTGCCGTCTGCTGTGTGTATCTTATAGCTTTCTGCAAAAATCAGCTCTCTAATGAGTTTGCGTTTAAGTCTTTTAAACATTAAACATAGTGGGCTGTCGAGCTGCTTGTGATTAGCTGGTTAAAGCAGAGCTCAACAAAAGGAAGCTGAGCCAGTGGAAACCAGAGAACGTTTTTAATGGGGATCTTATTTTCGTGCAAACTTCTGAGAATTAGCTTCATCACAGTGGAGCTAATTTTAGATGTGGGGATGGAAATACTAAATCGGATATAGCTCACAGAAGCTAATAAAATGCAAAGGGCTTCCTTTACCGAGTTAACACGTAAACATAAATTGCTGTGGAAACACATCCACCCAGAAAGATCACACGGAACAGATGCATTGTAGGCAACCTAGCTGGGCTATATGCAATGCCTTTAAATCTGTCCTTCCAAATAGGTTCTTTACAATTAGCGCTATAAACACTAAAATAGATGCCCCAAAATGAAAGCACGTGTGGGAAATTTCTATTTGCGTCTGTAACCGCACAGTGAAAAAGGTGTCTCATTATCAAGTTCAGAGAGCAGATGTCTTTGTGGACAACCTTTCTGAGCGCACGGGGGTGCTAACTGAGCTGCTGTGGAGGGATCAAAAGCGGTCCACAGCAGCCCATAAACAACAGTCATGCACCTACACAAGCCCCCTCTTACTCCCCAGATTAGCCCTCCGTGTCCCCCTGTTGTCTGTGTCTGTCAGCAGCCCCTCCTACACACACACACACGCACGCACGCACGCACGCACGCACGCACGCACGCACGCACCAGCACTCCTGGCACAGGGGTATCCAAGCAGTCAAAATAAAGTTATCTGGAGGTAAACATTCACATAACTTTATGGCAAAGACAGCGGGGTGGGGGGGGGCGGGGGGGGGTGGATGAAAGAAGAAAAGAGGGAACGAGCCAGAGGGAGGTGTTATCTGTGGTCATCAGTAAGAGCGAGAGAAAAGGTGTTGAAAGGAGAAAGCCCCAAATCCTAGACATCTGTATCGGAAGGAGCAGGAAACGCAGATTGACACAAGTGAAAACCAACACCCCGTAACCTGCACGCCACCACTGGGCGTACGAGCGGCGTGATCACAGGCCAGGGCAGAGGCGTGCGTGCACGTTGCAGCAACATCCAGTGAGGCATGGAGGTGACGCCACATTATCAGGATCACACAAGCACAACAACAACCAGATATAACGCTGTTGCTGTCATGGTATGTGTGTGTGTGTGTGTGTGTGTGTGTGTGTGTGTGTGTGTGTGTGTGTGTGTGTGTGTGTGTGTGTAAAGCCATTCTGCAGCAAAGCCACTTCCTTTAATGTGGCAGGAAAGGCCAAATCACTTACACACTTTAAAAAGAGCAGGAAAAAGAGAGGAAATGAGCGCGTCTATCCCAGAGCTGTGTGTCAGTGCAGCATGTTGGCGACACCTCCAGGATTAACACCTTATTATTCACACCTGCATCATTGCACACACGTGTGTGTGTGTGTGTGTGTGTGTGTATGCCTCCTTTAGAAGCAGGACTATGAGACAGACGGAGGAGGAGGAGGAAGTGTGTGAATAATAACAGGAACTATGAGTCGCTGGGGAGAAAGATTTGAGGCTGACATGTTTGCGCCGCAGGTCCCTAAAGTGAGCTAATTTCCCCAGGCTATCGTCTCAGGTAGACGAGCCCGGCGGACACGGTGTGTATGGCGCACAACTGTTTGAAGGTTAACTGGAGACGGTGCTCAGGCTCGGCTCTCGAGGCCCGGAAAATGTCCCTGCGGCTAGTTGTTGAATGTGTCTTCTCAGAAATAAAGCAGTAACTTTTCAAAGTGCCATCGTCATGGTGACTCCGACCGGCTCCCCTTTTTAATTTGTGGGTGTTTTCCAGCAGCGGTCCTAACACTGACCCCGTGTCACTTCCTCTCACCTTGACAACCATTAATAACAGCCACTCACCAGTTCCCTCATCCTGACTCCTCCTGGCCTCCCTCCTTCCATCTGTCTCCCCCCCCCCGCGCTCCCACCCCGTACGATTATCGCCTCAGCCTTCCTCGACAGACAAGATAAGTGAATATGCGCATGTGTGGGTAATTAACGAGGGCGCGGGGGCGGGAGCGTCCCGTCAGACCGCCGTCTCCGTCCGCAATCAGCCAAAACCTCAGCAACACAGAAAAGAACCAGAACCGGATCTAATTTAAAACAAACACAAAGTTGCACAGAGTGCAGACAACCTTCCACCTTCCTTATTCCAATATTTATCCTGTCCCTGACCTTTGAATCACTCCCAATTACAGAGTGAAACGCACTCATTTATCTTCTCCTTTACTCGATATCAAAATGTGGGTTCCCAGCCTTTGGGATCGGACTCTTTGTAGTCAGCGAGCTCTCTCGGGCCGCCGTCGGATCAGTGAGGCCGCGGTTATTTATCACCCGACAGCAACATGGAGGAGAGCGGCCGGGCACCGCGGCCCCTATTAGTGAGATTTACAGTCTGCGGGAAACGCTCTTAAAGGGCAGGGTAGCCTCTAAGCACCATCAGCTGTTCATCAGATAACACTCACGTGACCGGACCGGTACCGCAGAGCTCGAGCGCGCACGCTCAGAGCGGAAACCTGCCAATTTCGCTCCGGGTTTCAAGGCTGGACTGCTGTGACCTCACTGTCTCTGCAGCTGATTGGCTGCGACAAATCGCAAAAATCGTCTGACGTGATTTCACTTCAGAACTCCGGAATAAAAGGTTCTACGGGCCTCATTACCTGAGCAAGTGTCCTATAATTACACCTCATCGCTACCTGCTGGTGAGTTTGTGAGGAAGTTGTGATTTTTGCAGGTTTCTGCACCCTTCATCCTTCCTTCCTTCCGGACCGGGAGCGGCGGAACCGGCCATCGTTTACCGCCACAAAGCAAATCACACATCACTTCCTGGACCTTGAACAGGACCTTCGGAGGCGGAAGATGCAACGCCGCTTCCCACTTTGGTCAGGTGACCGGTCTGGTACCCTTTACTGTCGCGCTGATGTGGAGGTGTGAGCGACGGTTGCCACCGTCCCACCCGACCAACCTCCTAAAAGCCAGTGAGCGCGAGCGCTACATGCGCGGCCGTCACATCTCACGTCTGTGCGCGGCAGGACCGCGCGTCCTTATCGAAGCTGCGAGGGCCGGAGAGGGTGAGAAAAGACGACGGGAGTCTCTGTCATTCGTCTCTGACACAGCCGCAGAATCAGGCTTGATAACAGCCAACAGCGTCACTCGTTAGCAAAAACGCCGCTACAAGCAACTACATACTTGTGTTCCATGCAATGATTATCAAGCTTAAGTGTCCATTGTTAGATGTTGGGTTCCCGAGGGCCTGAATGCGGCTGGTATTTGTTGAAGTTCCCAGGACGTTTCCATTCCATCCTTCTCTTTGAGGGGAAACTCACCGTTTCCACCTTAAGAGGCTTCAGCTGCATTTATTCTCTGCATCAAAGGAGTTTAATGAAATATGAAAATCCCACCAAAGGAGGCCTGCAGACCTTCCACATCCTCAGACTTAGATGTGATATGCACGGGCTCACAAACACATCGCGTGGAGCACTTTTGCGATGATCCACATGCTTCTACAAGCTTCTTCCTTCCCGGCAGCAGCGGTCGCGGGCCGCCAATGAAAGCCCGTCGACAGAGGAGCTTTGGGAGATGTTTTCTCGCTCTCATCTGGAGATGCAACAAAAAGGGGGCTTTTATGGGAGTCTGTGGTTGCTTATGGGTCTTTGTATTTGCATTTGTGCAGCATCAAGCGTGAGAATGATTATTTTTGCGCTCGGAGACAGGATGAATGACCACTGAGAGGAAAACCACAGAGGAAAAGCGAGTGTGTGTGTGTCTGTGTGTGTGTGTGTGTGTGTGTGTGTGTGTGAGACTGTATTTACATGGCAAAACTTCATTTCATTTCTTTGAAGTGGAGGAGTATCGGTGTCTAAAGAAAACACCGGAGGAAAGAGCAGAAAAAACGATGAAACCATTAATATTTGCTTTATCTCAGAGCCCCCTCCATCTCATCCTTCCTTTCTATCCATTCTTATGTCCTTCAATCTCCTCCCTCAACTTTTTCTTTCATTACTTGTCTCATAGCAGCAGAATGATGGCGTTCGGAGACTCATAAATTTGATAATGAGCCTCTTCATTGTTGCGATAATAACCCCGTCTCCACACGCACGTTAGCTTCTCCTGTCTTCACCCTTATCTCCACGAAAGACACAAAAACAGGAAAGACATTAAATGCAGAGGGGGAGAAAAATGAGAAAATGATAAAAGACAAGTAGCGCCGAGAAGAAAAAAGAAGGGGAAGTTGCCAGAGGACATGAGGGAACAATCGCACAAACACTGAACAGACGAGCGTTCGCCACAAAAGCAGCATTAGCGTTCTCTGCAGCCGCCCAAGAGTCTTCTTACCAAGTCTGATTTGAGTTCCCATTTAAATCTTAATAATCTGTTTATGTGTAAAGAAAAAAAAAGACAAAGAAGCAAATTTTTCGCTTCTTGTTTGGGCCATGACTGGAACCGAGAGGTCTGGTGGACGGTGACCTTCTGAACCCCACGACAAAAACAACACTTCCATTCCCAGTAAAATCACTTTTCTCCGCACAATACGTGGCTTGAGCAAACATGCAATGAATTTTTATAACACCAAGTGGGAGTGGGTGTAGAAAAAGAGGGTGAGATAGAGTCAGAAGGAGGCAGACAGATGGAGACAGGGAAGTGGAGAGCTCGCTCCATCGCCGCCATGTCTAAAGGAGCCGGTATCTCCAGATAAAATAATCTGGTTCTTCTCAGCAGCACTGGGAGGAGACGTGCCTTTGACATAGCCTGGTCCAGCAAGTGTGTGTGTGTGTGTGTGTGTTTTAATTACATCCACAGGGAAAACACACACTATGCTAGGACACATTCTGAAATAATTACTTATTGGAAACGTTGGAGAAAAGAAAACAGCAGACTGAACAAGACGAGTTTGATCCAAAGTACTTGATGGAGCGGAGTGTGTTGACGTAAACACACACGTCGTATGCATCCGCTAACAACCGCTTTAATGCACCGTGGGTTTGTGCCACGTGGCTAATCCTACACGTCTGGAATCTTTTTTCTCATTTGAACAGATGGAGCTTTCGGTTTCGTGTACTGAAAGAAGATGAGGAGAATTGTTAGTTGTGGTTTGGACCCAGCCAGAGGAGATCTGGCTGACCTCTTATCAACACGGTTATCGCGTTAAAGACACTTAAACCTGACACACCCGACCCAGAACGCCCAGCTGATAACACTTTGACTCGTCAAAAATGCCACATGTGTGGAAAAATGAGCATGAAGACTATTTTCAGTTGTGCTTGTGGATGGTTGGGAGATAAACGGGACTCTGAAACTTTACAGGATTAAAAATGAAAAACCAAAAATCACAGTTGCAGTTGGATAAACGCCCACATATTTGGTACTGATCGACCTGGGGGGGACATAAGGGACTGCTTTTCCTCAGAATAATCAAACACGTACCCACTGTCTCTTTAGGGCACGTTTGCTGCTTAAGTTGTGCCATAAAAAAAAAAAATTCAAAATACTATAATTTTAGATGTATTCCTTAGAAATGCTCCAGGATCTAATAATTCTAATACAGCGAAAGCCCCAAGACAGCCTTGATGATATCTATTTTCTTTCCAGCTCCATTAAACGTCGACTTTATGTTGACGTGGCCTTAAATTAGACGCCTGATGTGACATTTCTTACCCTCCTGCTCAAATATCCTACTTTTCACATGTTTTATTGAACAAGTACGGCGAGAAATCCAAACATATAAACTCTTTTCCTTTCTCTGGGTGCGGGACCCGAATGAGACGTGAGCCGTGACAGCGCTCGGCGCTGATTTCCAACTGTTTCAGCGGCTCAGCTTTCACTGTCCCATTGCAGACATAACGGGAGGTTAAGGCCAGGAAAACAGTCATGGACGGCTGCATCCAAGAGAACACTCTTTTATGGAAAAGGTCAAATTCAATCTGCCCACAGAAGATGAACAGAGCCTCACCGCAGACTAACCTGAGTTATTACTCCAAACAGAAACTAACCAGCACCAAATTACAAGGAGAAATGTCACATGTGCGCGGGAGTGCACCTAAACGTGTCATAGTCGAGTCTTTGAAGTGAGCTCGGATGTCTGAAGACACGACAACGGCGAGGAAGTTGCACAACACAGTGAGCCGGCAGTCGCGCTCCTCTTCGCTGGAATCGGACGGCTCGCAAAGGTCAGGAAGATACGGGAATGTGGCGGGCATGTGGGGGGTTTTCTCCTCTGTGTGAGCATGTTTATCGCCAGATTTTCCCAAATCTTTCAGTGTCACAGTCAAGACATCCCCATCTGGACAATCCCAGCAGCAGCTATCAGCAGCATCATGCTGGATGAATGTTTCGGCTCTCCGGAGGCGCAGATACGGTAATAACACACAGCTAAATACTGTCAAGTACTGCGTCAGGAGTAGTTTTTGGACAAGAACCTTATCATGATCCATCATGCAGCATTCCAGCAGTCTGGAAACATGACGATGCATGACAACTCGACCCTTAAAATGGATGCTACTATGCTAGCCGTTAGCCAGTTATTTAACTGATGCACAAAACAAAGGACAATATAAAAGACAAACACTGTTCAGCTTCCAGTATTTTGTTTCTTTTATCTCAGTGAGGTTGTCGGGGATGAAATAAAACCTTTCTGGCACAGAAGCGGGAGATCCAAAGGTTCTAGGGAGATGAATAGCCATCCGCAGCGCTGAAATGTAGCTTTGGCTACTTACTGCCAATAGTGGTACCATATGAGTTCTAAACATAAAGCAGGACATAAATGTCATTCCATTTTCTCCTGCTGTATTTCTTTACTCCGGAATATTATGTTCACCTGTGTCCAAGATGCCGATGTACGCAGAGGGATTGCCCGCAGAACCTTTGTTTAACTCTTGGGAAACCGAGCTCACAAAGTAAACATTTCTAAAGTTGACAAAGCTACAAAGTGAAAATCATCACATTCCCTAACCACATGAAATAATAACTATTAAGTCATTCCCCTGCCCTTTTAAGATCCATTATACGAAGCGTCTGCTAATGTTTCCTCACTGGGAAGGGACATGTTGAAATGTGCCGACAATCAAAATAGCATTTGGTTTATTTTCTCTGCTCATGGTTGCCCGGCGTGCACGCACACAAAGTTCAAAACGCCACTCGTGTGTGCGTGCATGTGGCTTTCGCATTCATCCTGATTGCTTCCCTCCGTGTCTCCTCTTTTTAATGTTTTTAAATGAAACTTTTTCGACTGTGGTCTCGGGGTCTGGTTATTTTTTAAAGCAATCGCGGAGGAAATATCCCAAACATTTTAACGGTCCGTCTTCAAAGAACGTCAGCTCGCTGTTGAATTTAATTAGCAGACAGAACCGGCTTCGGCTTTAAATACCTTGGCTCGTAGCTGTGCCTTTCAGAATGACAACAGAAAACCACAATCAGCAGAGATCAGGCTTTATGAATCGCCTCCATGGTTTATTTACTGAATTAGGCTAAAAGGGGAGATCTTTAGAAACACAGTGAGATGTTTCTGGGGTCTGCAATAGCTTACATTTTAAATACGGATCTTGATAATATGGTACATACATGACTTTATCTCATTACAGTCCAACCATCTGCCAATAAAATACACGGTTAGCGTTCATGTTTGTCGATATCGAAGTCCACTTTTTGACAACAGTCCCGAAATCCAGAACAAACCCCAACGTGTCTGGTGCATCCATACATGCGATGCCATGGAGACATGGATGTAGTTCCGAATCCACAAGATCTGATGTCCAGGTTAAAATTTTAGCAACATCGAAGTGAGAAAAGATAGTGTAGATAAATGTATATATACATATCTAAAACTTTACATGTTTCACTGGGTTCAATGTATATAAAATGCATATTATTATGCTTATTATTATGAGAAAGATCTTTATTGTTGTTCTCATTTCTGGGACATGTTGACTGTAAAAAGCCAAGAATAGCGATTTAATAAAAATGTATTTTTGGATTATTTAGTGTGAAATAATAAAAGATGAAACATTTTGAAAGTCAATTGTACTATTTTTTTTTATCAGAAAAAATGCTTTAACGGTAAATGAAAGACAGCCAGGAGGTTGTGATGTCAGCTGACCTCTGAAATGTGTCCAGATGTGCAAGATTTCGAAGAGTGTGACGACAGTTTCTCTGTGTGACGTCTTCATTGGTCCACACAGATGAAGGACTCAAGAGTAAATGTATGTGTGTGTGTGTGTGTGTGTGTGTGTGTGTGTGTGTGTGTGTGTGTGTGTGTGTGTGTGTGTGTGTGTGTGTGTGTGTGTGTGTGTGTGTGTGTGGGTTGCAGAATTTAACAGAGCACAGATCAATTACAGCTCCTCAGAGAGGGATGAGCAGAAAAGGAACTGCATACACACGCTCATAACCTCTCTCTTTTTGTCTCTCTCTCTCTCTCTCTCTCCCACACACACACACACACACACACAAACACACACTCAGAGTCCATCTGCTATGTTCCTTTTGGTCCAAGCATCTGAAATTCCCATCAGAACTTTACATCGTAAAGCCCACCACCACCACCACCACCACCACCACCGCCGCCGCCGCCGTCATCATCAGCCTTTTTTCCTTTTTTGTTCCTCTTTCTTTCTCTACTCTCTTTCATCTGTAGGTCACACACTATTCTCTTACTCCCTAGAAATGTATGTGCGTAGCTTTTATTTAGGGGGGGGGTCAATAAAACTTTCAGCTAGTTTGAAGTTTGTCCCCTCAAGGCTCCAACCAAGAACAAAGATGGTAAATTTTTTATTCTTCACCCAGAAAAGCAGATCAAAAGCAGAAACATCCTGTTGCGCAAGAACATGGAGGATCCGAGCGTGTGCACATCAGAACTCATGGACACGGGGGTTAGAAGATGGTCAAAGATGACGAAGGAGAGGAGAAAGAACCGTCCAGACTGTACGGACCGGGACGCCGCAGGAGCGAGTCACAAAAGAGAGTTCTTGAGTGTGACACACACACACACACACACACACACACACACACACACACACACACACACGCGCGCGCGCTGTAAGCCACCTCTGAGGCTGCATCTTGCCAGCTCATTGGACGGTGACCTTACACACCAACAAAGAGCGTGCATGTGCCGGCGTGCACCAGGGTCGCAGCAGGGGGGAACTTGTAGAAAACAGTCTGGGAGTCTGGCAGGAACAGACAGAGCAGTGATGGTTTCTGTCTCCAACGGAGCACCTCGCCACCCGGAGGCCGAGCCTGTGCTAGACGGAGAACGTCGCTCCTTGGTGGAACACAGCAGCAGCACGAACATGACGGAGAACGAGAGAGGGCAGGGAAACGAGGGAAAGGGACAGAAGGATTTCACAGAATGTCCCTCAGTACATTTGTAGAACTTTCTTCAGCACAAGCACGTGGCTTTAAAAACAAACCGGTGTGTGTGCTTTCAGGAAAATAAAAGCAGCCAGAAGCTGTCAAATGCAATTTCCAGCCGTTCGTTTCTCCCGCGTTCGCTTATTAAACTGGCCTTTCCACCTCTTGTTCTCTATTTTGCTGAACATATCAGACTCTGACACACACACACACACACACACACACACACACACACACCACACGCTCTCCCCTCGGCCCTGCTTTAAAGTGTTGCCTATCCAAACAGGAAAGTGGCCTCTGCCCTGACAGAGGTGGAGGTTTCATTAGCGGCAGCTAACAGGCTAATTATCCGCTTCAGCACACCTGTAAAACTTAACTGAGTGTCAGTCTCACACTCGGCACGCAGGTGGTGTGTGTATTTGTGGAGCTGGGAGTAGTTCGACAGCGTGCAAACTCTGCGTCCACCGAGTAGGAGTAGATGTTGTGAGAAGAACTTTGCGTTTGGATTATTTGATCTGAGCTCTTCGGAGCTGCGGCTGGGCTCAGGATGTGTCGCTGTTTCAACACCAGTCTGGCTCCAAGCCCTCTGACATGCTTGGATAAACTAAAAAAAACAACAAAAAAAACAGGGGGAGCACAGTCGAATTTCCTTTTCCTGTTTCAAGGTTTTGGATTTTTAGAGTGTTCCTGAGCGCCCCACACCCCTTGGAGAGAATTTTCTCACCATCTTGGCCTGTGAATAGAGGCGAAGAGCCACACACTCAGAAGCTGGTGCCCCCTGCCCGGCTGCCTCTTTGTAGCCATGTTGTGATTGTATCAGATGTGGGGGGTGTGGGTGCGTGTGTGT
>BJFM01004416.1:12933-36638 GCA_016586285.1 Arothron firmamentum | reverse complement strand
GGGGGGCTCGGTGGTTGTCATGTTGGGGCCGCGTTGTTGTCTGTCACAGCTAAATTCCAAATGCACAGGGGGGGGGGGGAAGATCGTTGGAGTAGTAGGATGACCTTTGCAGCTCAAATATTGCTAAAGAAGAAAATGAGAAACCTTCCACTCACTCATTCACTCACACACACACACACACACACACACACGTGGGCACGGTGGAGTATGTCTTTGCCATCCATCGAATCCCAGCCCCCGCAGCCTGCATTGTTTGTTTTTGTGTTTGCTTTGGAATGCCAGACGTCCCGGGAAGGTCAAATTCGCAGAGATCCAAAGACTCAACAAACACGATTCAATTCTAATTTGTTCTAAAAGGTTTGCGTTGACCAGAGCGGTGACCCCAGCCACCGGTTATTTGGATTTCTTCCTGCGTTCGACAACATGGACACATAAATATAAGGAACGCACGTCATATTGTGACGTACGTGCACTTCAAGTCAGTCATAAGATTTTTATCTTTTAACGGCCGTGACTGCGGAGATTCATCCCTTTCACTATTTGCTGATACAAACTCAACATATCTGTCAAAAGCTGCGTAAAAGATTTTCTAAAAGCTCATTGACCAAACACAAGAGGATCTTGGCCAGAGACTCCAGAGACTTGAAGAAGAGACGGAGATCTTGTAAATCAAACCGGTCGGAATGGCGGCTCGGTTTATTGTTTGGGAAGGAGGCGAGAGAAAGCGAAAGAGAGGGAATAAACAGGGACAGGGCGATGAAAAGGTTGTTAAAGTTTGATTAATCTTTGGCTCTGAAAAAGACACGATTACAGCCATAACAATGACTTTTGTGGGAACGTCACTGAAGATCTCAGGAGGGAAACATGTGTTGCTGTTTGAGCGTGTGTGTGTGTGCGCGTGTGTGTGTGTGTGTGTGTGCGTGATGTGCACTCATTAGTGAAAAACCTCAGTGCAGACTAGCTCCAGTTACAGTAGTAAATGCTGCCTTTGAACTTTTAATAGAGCTCTGAAACTCAACCAGGCCTTAAAAACGCGGCAGCATCTGCAGCAAAGCAACGCAGGCAAAGAAGCCGATGTCACCATTCAACACACTCCGAAAATGAAAGAAGATGGACGCACAGACGAGGTGGCACATGCAGATTATTTCTGCCCAAAATGTTCTTTTTCATGCATCAAACCTCAGGCAGAGGTGAGCGCTCGTCCTGAGCGTCTGTGTGGCAGAGTTCTGCGTCGCAATCAGCAGATGCTGGGCCTTTATGAGGCCCTCAGTACAGGTTCAGTAGTTGTACGTGCATGTGTGCACGGGCCTAACATGTGATTAGAGAGAGCCCCAGCGAGAGGAAAGGTGTGACAACAAGAGCCATAACGCTGTTTAATCTGATTACACCTGTGCTTTTCCTCCTGTGACGTCAGAATAAAGGCACACACAGAGTCCCAGTCAGCGCTGGGAACAAGAACGTCGGCAGACAGGGCTGTTTATTTGAGCACCAGTTGTTTACAGATGTTGACTCTGTCGAGCCGAGCGACTGCATGAGAAAATACCTCTGATAATATACTGTCTAGTTGTCAACTAGAGAAGCTGTCCATCTAAAGCTAACGGAGAAATCATGTCATCTGTATGCATTCAAAATGAGTGAAAATAAAAGTAAAATAAAGAAACACGGTCAGGATATAGAAGTCATGGCACGGTCACAGGAGGGGTTCTCAGGATTTATCTAAACAAATCAAATTAAACCTGCGGTAAAGCTTCATGGGATTTAAACAGACATGAAGGGGCCTCCAAATATGGCAAACTTTATTACTCCATCCCAGAGAGCAAGAAATATTTCAGTGGATTTGGACCGTATTGAAGCTAAATTGTTCCTTGACCTCAGTCACAGACACTGAAAGATTTATTTATTTTTTTATACCTATCAAGGGGCACAATGGGGGAGGGGGCTAAGAATTCAGCATTTTAATTCAGGCTACCAGCCTTTTTTTTCCTCCAAAGTCTTATCATTGTTTAGATGACAACTAAACAAGCAAATAATTTATCATTACATCCCACCATCAAGACCTGCAGCATGCATTTATTTGAAGAGAAACTGTCCTTACCTTCCGTTAGAGCTGTAAATGGTTTCTTCATTTGTAAAATATCTTGACCAGCATTCCAGGCCGGAGATGGACATCACATTTGGAGTCACAAGGAACGTAGGTTACCAGGGAAACCGGTGAAATCTGAGACATGAACAACAAATACGGCCTTGAAATTTTAGATTGTGATTATAAATCATATTTCACAGTTTAATACGCCAGGCAAACAAAACAAACTCTGGTGTTTAAAGAAAGCAGCAGGCAATATTAGATTAAATCCGAGTTTTGTCCTGAATAACTTTTGGAAGAATTAAGGACACAACTGTGCGGCAGTGACATTTTAATTAGAAGAGCCTTTTGCAATATGATTCTAAACTGCGTAGTTTACCATCGCTAAAGAAATTAAAAGCTGAACTTCTTATTTTTTACATTTTAGATGGATTTTTTTTATTCATTTTGCAATTGCGCTCCTTGCATCAACTTATTTTTTTCTTATTATTTAAACATTTGATTTGAATTCTCTTTTAAAGACTTTGCTGCCCTCTCCTGACTAAACAACACTACTGGCTATTCAGAGCAAAGCATACTGTATTGTACTTGAAACCCCTAAAACACATTCTTAAAATCAAGACAATTGTAGCGTCTGTGGTAAATAATATTACCTGTGATAGGTAGATAGTCAGAAAGTATTTTTTAGGTGAGGGACCGCCTCCTTTTCAAACGGCCTACATATCCCGTCGGGCTTTTCGCCTATTGCCATAGCAGCAGGAGGCACGTGGCGTATGCAAACAGCTAGCATCATGGACAACCAAAGTCTCTTCGCTGTGATTCCACCAGCTCCTGGTCGTCAATTTGCTATAAACGATAAAGAACAGAGACAAGAAATGAGTCTTCAGAGTCACGGCCAGCGGGCACGGGAGGTTCAGGTCACGGGAGAAGCAGAGGTTTGTTGTCCGGCGGACCGAGCGTCGGTGAGGGTCAGTGTGGGCAGCAGCAAAGGGTCTGTTAATGACGCGACCACCAGCGTTCAAAGGCGCCTGGAGTACATTTTACAATCTATCAGGTGAAAAAATGCTACCAAACAAACTCTGGATTAATGCTATGATGACACAGTAGTAGTGCAAAAAACTATGATTAACTTTTCACCAAAGGTCCAGTGTGTAATTTTTTTTTATTCGCTTCTGTCAGATGGCCAACAATAGTTTGTTATTGTACATGCACATGCTTCTGTTATCATTCTTATCACGTTAAATTCGTTCACATAGCAGTAAAATATTTACCTGAATAGAAAAACCCGACTCCCTCCAAAATTCGACGGTGGCCCTGAATGGACAAACATAAACTTATGCGTTTACTTGTGTTCTCCCTCATTTCCTTTTCGAATGACTTTGAAAAGAACCTGTAAAAGTAGCATAAAATAGAACTAGTCATATGAAGTAGCTCAAAGTAGTATTTAATTCTATTTGATTTGTACACAAGGTCATCTAATTAAAAGTTTGTGTTTCAATAGCAGTAGAGATTTGCTGCAATATTAAAGTAGTGCCCCTGATTGTATGCATGAGGAAAGCTATGTCAACTATTTCGTTTGTTTGGTTTTAATAGACAACATGGTGTCGCTGACAAAGACACTTCGGTGAGGAAGTTTCTGCAGAGGGAGGAAGAGCAGTTTCACATGGATGCAGAGGTGGGGTGTTTGGAAGACAATGAGACTTTTTGCCTTTCGCAGATGCTGCTGTGTTTGCGTCATAATGTAATCCAAAATTCCCACAGGTCTTGGTCGTTTTCTCTGATTTTGAGATAATGGAGCGCGTGTGCAGCCTCCTGCTGGAGAAGCTGGACAGGAGTGTTTGTGTGGGAACGCCACAGTTTTACCACAGCACGGAACGCCTGACTCAGATGAAGTAAAGAAATAAGTCACATCCAAAGATTTCTAACACGTCAGTCAGATTCCTCAATATTTTCATGACGTGTGTCTGAACTTTAGGCAGCGCGCCTGTGCGGCAGCAGTTGAAAACGCCCATCAGAAGGCCAGAGACATCGGTCAGCTGCTGGGCCACACACTCGGACCCCCCCTACTGGTAAGAGAGGAGGAGACCAAAGAGTGGAGGAACGAGGATGAAGAGGAGGCGGGCAGGAGTCTGCGTGTTGCACCTCTGCCTCACCATACGTGCATGCCCACGGTCGCCGTGTCCTCGCGGGTGTCCGTGTCCTTCAGCCTCAGAGACAGGAGCAGGAGAAAAACGACGAAAATATCCAGCTCGGGACAGCAAAGAGCGGACTGTCACGGTGTGAAGTGTTTTATTGCTTCCTGAATTAAAGTGCACTTTTTAAGGTTTTTCCGGCTCGAGCAACACAAAAATACAAGTTTAAAAAAGCTACATGCTTAAAAAGCATCTCTGTTTTGTTTTTTTTTAATCATTTGAACATTTCTTTTAACCATCACTTTAACATTACTGCAAATGTGCAGTAAAAAAAAAAAAAAAAAGGACCCTTTGAGAACCAATCTGCTACCAAGTGAAGAGCTCATCGTCTTCAACGGCGTCCTCAGGAAACAGCTCCCTGAGCCAGGGCTGCATGACGAACCGCTCCCCGTCGTAATGTGTGAAGTAATTCTCCAGAGTGGGAATGTCCGGCTACAACATCCATCAGTGAGTCCAAGATGCGTCAGACATGTTTGGCGATGTTTAATGATTTCTTTAACTACATACCCTCATCCCAGTGATGCGCTCCAGCTGCGTTTGAGGCAAATATCCAATAATCACAGAGGAGTGTCCGGGCCCACTGAACAGCACTTTATAATGAGGGGTGTTCTCTGCATTAAGGCCCTGTGTGTGCATGTGAGCAGGGACAGAACTGGAGCTTTACACCCTGTTTTTAATTAGGAAATAGATTTATGAAGCATAAAAAATAAAAAAAAACAAGAATTAAGCAACAGCTGCTGACCTCTGAGATGGAGTATACTCTGTCAATCCACTCTTGAGGGGCTCTCAACTCCGGGTCCCAGCTCACCACCACCCCAACCATGTGGCCCCTGGTCTCCATCACCACCTCTCCAACTCGCAGAAACACGTACGGGGGACGAGGACTGCGCACCGTTTTGGAGGCTGCAGGAAGGAGAAGAGGAAGCGGTCAAGGACGCAGAGGCTTCTGTTTCTGTGGGAAGGACGGTAATAACATGCCTACAAACCTCCGAAGAAACCCTGGTCATTGTCGAAGATCATGGTCTCAAGGGCAAGTGACTCTTGAGCCATTTGTGCATCCTCTAAGCCAACCAGAGACCTGTGTAATAGAAATGGATGCATGCTAAATAAGAAGGTGCTCAGTGGCATGGGAATTGGACTATCAAACAGTTGTTTTTTTTATTGCATACTTGACTTTGGAGATCTGCTGATTTGCCCAGTCCAGCCACACAGTGCCGTTAAGGTGGGACTTCCTCCAGTCTCTCCAAATTCTTAGCAGCCTGAAACACCACTGTTATTAATTTTTAGACAGAAAAAGGCCCCAAACTTATAATAATCAAATGACTGAACTCAGCAACAAAGGTCCATGAAGCTACTCATCGCCAACACGGACAGGGTCAAACATCGACAGTGACCACCGGGCTGTGCTTGTAAATGTGAGGAACCTACAAACTAAAAAAACATCGGCCAGAGCCAGGATCGCCGACCTTAAAACCCCTGGAAACATGCGGCCACCGCAGACTTTCTCCTGCGCTGCTAAAGTGACCTCAACCTAACTCCTCCACCTCATGTGCTGACACTGACCAGCAGCCGTTTTTGAGTTCCAGGTTTTGATTTCTGCAGCGGAGAACTAGCCCGAGCGCATCCAGAGACATTCTGATAGAGAGCGCGCAAACGCGCAGGTCCTACCGTGTGGTGGCGTGGTAGCGCTGCGCCGCCGTGGAGCCGCTCCAGCGGCTGATGAAGTACTGCGCCGGCACCGCGGACAGCAGCAGGACGAGCTGCAGCACCGCGGCGGGGCTCAGCTGAGGCATGGCCGCGACAGGTGGATGTGGGGAGCCTAAAATCCGCCTTTACGCGACAGGAGAGCCATGTCTGCGGAGGAAATGCGCGCTTGTTTACACCTGCTGCAACCTCAAGCAAGGAACATTGACAAAGTTCAGGGGAAAAGAATTCACAAACTAATCTTCATTGGCAGTCATTAAGAAGTTTGTCTTTCCTTAAACGTTACCTCGGAGGCCCTGTTCGTGCCTTGAAAGCAGAAGTGCGTGACCCGGTTTCGCTTCTGTTTTATTTACATAAGTCCAACGCACTCGTTCCTCGCGCCTGCCACCTGCGTTATTTACACGGTTGGCTGAAGTCAAACAGGTACCGTGGCCAATCACCGCGGCCCACGGAGGAGCCGGAGGCCCTGTACTGGCTCGCCACGTCAGGGAGGGCCGGCAGGGTTTGGGCCCGGCCGTGAAGAAGCGCTCCACACGGTGGCGCTGTGACCTCCCCCGCGCAGGTTGACTCTGCGTGACGTCACCCTAGTGACGCTGCCTTCTGATTGAAGCAAGCACAGGTTTAAAAACAAATGGAAGATTCTTTTATTACTTGTGAGTAATTTTATGCAGTATAATGTACTTTAACCAGTAAATCTTTTATGAAACAAATCACCTTAAGCGAGTACATTTTTCCAAATACTTCTGCTTAATAACCACATTATGGTAAATTAAATAGGAAAAAATGCATAAATTATGGAAACACAACTGTTTATTTTAAAATATTGGTATGAACTAACAGGACAGCAGTACTCTCCTACATGTACTGTACATTCTCACTTTAGTATACTTCTTTTGTTCTGCATTATTCCTTTATATATAAAAAAGTATCCAAACTAACAAGAACATCCACATCAGTTGATATCAAACAGATCCATCTTCCCCCTGTTGTTGTTGTTGTTTGCCTTGAAAATGTAAAATACCCCAAGAATGGTTTCTAAGAACTCACGTGCAAATCAATTTAAACATAAAAAGTGATCTTCGACCTTCTGACCAAACGCTGACACACTGAGGGGTGATGGGCTCCATGTGTGTACAGGTGCTAGATAATTTTGGAATAAATTTTCTTTAAATCAGCCCAGTGGAGCACTGGAGATGGCTAGAAATGGGAATGAACGAATATGGATAATACCCTCCTTGAAATGGACTAATTGGAAATTAGACCAACTAATTTATATTTAAGTCTGCTTAAGTCCGTATTTACATTTTTGAAAAATATTCATGACTGAGGCGAGTTTTTATGTCCTCTAAATGCAGATTTCTGACCAGCAACTGAAACAATAGCTCTTTTTCTACCACCTGTAAAGGGAAAGTGTCAGTCATGCCATTTCAACCCGAAATAAAAACTTAGATAAACACGATATCTTTGTGAAGTAAATATAAGCCAGACAGATAGAGGGGGAAAAAAATCCATAAATGTGAATATAACTAAACACCACTCCAACTCCATGGTTCTATCCACTGAAATATTGTCCCAAACACAGTTGACACGATATATGTAAGTGAACTGTAGATGCTGGAAAACTGCTGCAGAAAATAAAACACATTCAAAAGCCTTGTTCTAAAACTTCAGTGCCCTAAGACAGTATTTTGGCATTGACGATAAAAACCAACACAGTGATAAACAGGTGAAATAGTACATCCTATAACAACAAAGAACTATAAAAAGAACCAGGTGGGTGTGGATGCTACTGTCCAGTTCTCCTTAGTCAAACAGGCTGATTTGGCCTTCAGTTGCTGGGGGGCAACAAGTGTTTTTCTCCTTTCTTCTCTTTTGTAAGCCCGCTGTCTTATCAGGTCCAGTTCCAAAGGACAAGCAAAGAGTCGAAAAAGAAAACAGCAAAAAGGCCCCACAAGCAAAAAACTGAAGATTCAGTATGCCAGATTAGGAAAGGCACACAACCAGAAAGATGCACGAAAGAATTGAATCAGCTTTCTGTACAAATTCAGTCCGATCCAGTTTAAACTGGCTCCGTCCTGTCTGCTCTAGACATGAGAAAGTGCTAGCAAGACAGGATTCTGTGTGTATGCGTGTATGTGCGTAGTCACCATAGAAACATTTCAACATTTAGAAGGTCTCTCTTTGTAACGTTTGGAATTTAAACTACAGAGCAGCTTCCTGTGACTGCATCAATAACCAATCTGTGATAAGTGCATCTCAAAGCTAGTCACCCCAAAGCCACACTGGCTGTACCTTAGGTATAAACTGACAATAGGTTGGTTATAAGATGATAATATACTAACATGAATAATGGTGAAACAACAGTTTAGTCTTTTTTTCAACACCTATAAATACATTTCTTTGAGAGGGCTCACTATGATCAAACGTATGCCACTGTTTGTACGCCAAAAGTGAATGACACACTCATCTGTGTTAAAAAAAAAACAAAACACATACATGCTCCTTCAGTGATACACACTCTCATTCACAACATCGTTAACACACACAGAGGAACATGTACCTCGCAGGGAAGAAGGCAGGCGCACGCACACACACGCACACTCACACACAAAACATAAAGGCACAAGGTATTGCTAATGTTGAGGACGCGTTGAAAGACGACTGAACTAGACAAATAAATGATGCCCCTACACCCATCCATCATCCATTTTGTCCTACCCAGTAAAAACAACATGCAGAAACCAAGAGAGCACCCAAACACACCAACAGTAAACGAGAGCTACAGATCAACAGTACCGACAAAGGTACACCTTTTGGTATTTTAGCGCAGATACGCTCAAGTCAACTGATGTGTAAGACTTCAGAAAACAGAGCCGGACTGACAGGTAAATCTTAGAAAAAGCAAGAGAGGGCATAGTAAAAAAATGAGCGATGAAGCAGGGAGAGGACGACACTGTCGAGCCAGTTTCAGCTCATTGGGCATCGTTGATCTACCCACTTGAGACTCCAAAACTCCTCAAATCGAGAGTCTCATAGGATACATCCAGCTCCCCTCTTTCAAGTACTGAAACTGTAATCAAGGATCTGCCGGGTCTGACAGCCACAGGTCAGACAGCAGCGAGGGAGTGGCTCATTGGACAGGAGGATAGTCACCAGAGTGGGTGAGCTCCTGTGTGAGATCCAACATGGACCAATAATGTTGGAGGAGCAGGAATGGGAGGAGCAACAGGAGGAGCGAGGAGTAGACACACACAGCTGTGTTGTTGCCTCGCTCGACTTTCTCAGCATTGAATAGAAGCAGCTGGACACGCAACTGCAGATGAACATGCACACAACAGCAACACTTCTTGACTCTCCTCCAACACGGAACCATCCCAGCCAAACACACACCCTGTGTGTGCCTGCTTCACTGCCTGTTACCAGCCTATCAGATTGGCTTTGGCCTTTTCAGTCAGCTTGCGGACCCGTCCTTTTGACGAGGTGCCAAATGTGATGGATGAGTCCTCGAACAGCAGCTGCCTCTGCTCCTCTTCAGAGTCCTCCTCCATGTACCACGCAGACCGCCGCCCCTGATTCCGCGTACGCATCGACCCCCCAGCAGCATCTCCAGAGTCCTCCTTAGGAGACTCCTTCCGACTGGACTTATTCGGAGTGAGCTGCGGAGGAGGTGTAACCTCCTCGTTTGTTCTCCTGCTGCTCCTCCTCAGTGGCGAGGGCTCAGGGGACTCAGCTGGAGGAGCAGGTTCGTCAGTTCTTGTAGTTCGCGGTCGGCCGCGCCGTCTGGGTGGTGACGCCATGCCTGAGTCTGACACAGCTGTTTCCTGTGCAGATGAGGTCCCGCATTCATCGCCAGTTGACTGATCAGGGTCATCGTCAGGAATGCTGGCCCCTCTCAACTCCTCCATCTCCTGCTTGCTCTTCCTGCCTCTTTTCTTACCCGGAGGCCGCCCCCGAGGTCTGGAAGGGCTCCCGGGAGTTGTGGCTTCCAGGGGACTTGCTGGTGGGTCCACTCGTGATTTTCGGCCCTTCTTTCCCTCACCCAGGGTCACATGACTACTGTGGCCATTAAGGTGGACAGTGTTATGAGATGATGGGCTATCTGGAGAGCCTGAATAGAATAAAATAGAAGTGTGATATTTCAAAACTTTAACCACGATCTCATATCATTCTGATTGACACAATTCCTTACCGGGCAAATGTCGTACAGGAGGTTTTAGTTTCCTCCTGGTGCTTCCTCCACTGTTACTCTCCATCGTTGGAGGGGGTGTTACTTTTTCAGGGGCTGGTGGAGTTGAACTTGAGCTATGACCCCTCAGTAAGCGTGTTGATTCTGAACAAAAAAAATCAGAAATTACAATTATTTCTTCAAGTCCTCTCATCAGAAAGTAAAGATCAATCTACATGCAAATATGGCGCTACCTGCAGGGTTCTGTGTGTTGCTTGTGGCACTTTGCGTTGAGGATGCGACAGGGGGCGTGTGTGTAGAGTTGCGTGCTGCACTCCGTGTGCGGCCTCCAGCTGGTGCTTCTGCTTTACCATTGACCAGCTGAGGGGCCTGCTTGCTGGGAATACTCTGCCTCAGAGAGGGGGGACGTGAAGGAGCTGGAGATGGCTCCCTTTTCGTTATCACTCTGGATGACATGCGTCTCTTCCTCTCTGGGCTACAGAGGGAGGAAATGTAAGCGACGATGACACAACTGTGATGACAGAAAGTTCACTAAACCGAGAATTTAAGGCTCTGTACCTGGATGCAGTGCTGCTAGCTGGTGATTCACTCCTCCGTCTCCTCCTCTTCATGGCGTGCCGTGTCTGTCTGTCTGTTGTGTGTCGTGTTTGTCTGTCAGTGCTCTGTCTGCTCAGTTTGCCCGTCAGGCCGTGGATTGCTCTGTAATCGGCCAGGATAGGACTGACATGCTCTTCAAACAGCGCAGAGAGCCTCAGACTCATACTGTAGATCTACATAAGAAAGAGAGATCATGGTAAAGGATAGCTACACAAGGATCACCAAGAGAATATTTGAGTTGACTACTTTAGAATTGTAATCGTTTGTGTGCGTTTGCCTCACCCGAGATTTCTTACTGGGCGTGTAAGCTTTGGAATTACTGAAAATGAGGCGGACGTCTTTGCAGAGCTCAATGGGAGACTGGTACTTTCCTTCTGTTAGTGTGCTAAGAACTGTACCAAAGTCCATTGGTGACTCAACTATTTCCAGATAGTCCTGAGAGAGACGGGGGGGAAATTTGGGACATTTCAGAGGCAACAAATTAAAAACAGATTCTGATAAAAGGGAGTAAAAATCTTTTGAAAAAAAAAAAAAAAAGGGCAACTGTACCGGGTACTCCTGCAGGTCCACAGGTTCTCTAAAGGGCTCAGAGTCTTCACATTGAAAGATGAGATCGAGCAGCTCCTTACAGCGTCCTCTCCATGCTTGCGGATTGTATGAATGTGGCCGAGTCCGCAGTTGGCGCTGCATTGGTTGAGGATTCTATGAATAATACATACATAGGAGAAAACATGATGGTTAAAAGCTGGTTTGCCTTCACTAGTGGACTGTGCTCTGGAGGTATGTTACCCTGTGGTTTCTTGTGGATGTTCCAGGTGTATTTGTGTCTTCATCATCATCGTCCCCTTCTTCCTCATCATCCTTATAAGCAAAAAAAAAAGAAAAAAAGAGTGAGATCTTTGCAATAATTTCAACCAAACAGTGGTGTGAGCATGTACATGTGTAAACACACCTCGTCTTCTGAATCGGAGAATGTAGCCTTCTTCATAGTTTTGTAAAGAGGCATGAGATCTGTGAGACTTTGGTCCCTGACAAAGAAGCAACCCCCCCCCATTGTCAAAGAACACGTATGGAAAAATTGAAGATATTTAGAATGGTTAAACTTTTATATTTTAATGAATCTGACTGATGAGTTGTTTTGAAATACACAGATAATCACTTTGTTAGCAGAGATTAAGTACATGTAAAACAGCACACCTTTTGGATTGATGAAAACATACTCACTTAATAAACTGCAGCATGAGGTCAGAGACAAACTTGGCTGTGGTGACGATGAATGACCTTGGCTCATTGAATGTTTGGGTGTTGTGTTCAATATAACGAACTTCCCACATCAACGAGGACAGTCGTCTGAAAATAGGAGAAGAAGATGTGGGGATAATGTATTCATTGTTGCTCTCCCTCCTTATTTACCAACTAAGGTACCTGTAGAAGCGGTTGACGAGCCTCTGACGTATGGTACTGAGGTCAGTGACATAGGCCACTACTGTGCAGTAAGTGGGGTAAGCTTGTAGGTCCACAGGAAATGCAAATGGAGCTGCAACATCTGAAATATCCCATAGTTTAAGATGTCAGTTATTGGTCTGAACAACTCAACCTATATTAAATGCATCTGCAAGAAATATATGACATAAATCTTGTCCTATCAGCCAACAGAACCAGGAGAAGGTGACATCCAGAAGAACATTAGTGTGATTTCTGTTGTTTGAACTTTAAACGGCCACTAGGGGGAGCCCTCTCACTACACAGGCAAAGCCTATCGGGACATTACATCACTTAACAAGAATTCAAACAAGCACCTAAAATGTGGTTTATGTTATTAATACATTCTTTTTTAATATATATTCACACGTGGCTATGCTGGGCTCATATCAATGACATCATAACTAGTAAACAAGCTGCTGCAGCCTCAGCAATCGTCTGTTATACATGGAATATTTTAAGGGTTATATGATCACATACCAAGTGTACAGAGCTGATCAATGGCTTTGATGATGCGTTCACACTCCTCTGCGCGAGACTGGCAGCCCCACTCACCCTCCAGTGGGACATACAGCAGCTCTTTCTGCTCTTCTTCAGTCAGTGGGACACTTGTGCCCAACTCATCAGGGAACGTGGCTATGCCAAAGGAGTGTCAATATTTCACCAGTATCACATCAGTCACATCAATGAGGAAAAACGTTTAATACTTTCGTGACCTACCATCATCAGGGACAGGCTCCATATCCCATGGACTCATTTTTTCTGTGTCACCATTATCCCAGCTAAGAAAGAAGCAGGGATATGATAATAACGACTTTGCCAGCGCTTTAAATCTGACAGTGTCAGCTGGAACTGCTTTGTCATTTTTTTGAGCAATCCCAGTTGTGATCTGTTTGTGCAGTTAATGAATAATGTCATAATAATGCAGAGACATTACTGTGTTATTGTGTTTCTTCATATTGTATTATTCGCCCAATTCTAATTCACCAACTTCTCCTCACCATGTTCATTTCCTTCTTTTCTCTCGGTGATACAAAAAGTCTTATCACAAACAAATATGTAGCAAATTTAATGTAGGAAATTTCGATTAGGAGGAGTAAATTTAAACTGATCATACCAGACATTGTAGCACAAGAACAGACTATCAGAGTACTGAGGCTGGTATGGCTCCTGGCTCTCAATGGTCCCAAACCACCAGGCATCATCAATTACTGATCGGAACCGATCACCTACACATAAATAACGAAGAACGTTGATACATGACCTTGATATATGACATCCATATTTATTATCAAGCAGGACAACAAAAGGAGCCTACCTATGCTCCACTGCCTCTTTCTGGCATTGTCAAACTGCTGCCTCAGCACCAGGAAGTCGATGACATCAGGCATATCATGGTATCTGCAAAGACACACGTGGTTAGACACAGAACAGAAACCTAAAAGTAGCAGTTTAGTTTGATAAGCTACAGGATAACTCATCCACTGGAATGCTTACTTCATTGAGAAGGAGCCACCAGTTAGTTTCCCCGTGTCGGGGTCCAGGAAAGCCAGCTTCAGACAGCACAGAGTGGGCAGGCCAACCTCATATTTGATGCCAACTATTTTCATCAGTTCCTGCTCCTGAGCACCACAGAAAAACAGGACAGGTAATGAAATTTACAATTGTACTCAGGCTGCCAGCCCTGCTTGAGGGAATTTTTCTGGATTTTCTAAAGAACCTATCACCTAAGTGACTGTAGTTTAAGAAGAGGCTGTATTTCACACACTACCGGCAATATATTCAAAAGATCCACTCTGTTCCTGCAGTGCATCAGAGACCACTGTCTGCACAGATTGCTATTTTCTACCTCCACAAAAACAAAGATTCTGTGCAATAAGCCCTTACTTTGAAGTTGTTTTTTTACTGACAGTTTAATACAATATGTACTGAAATTGCTGACATTATTCTTTTAACACAGGTAGATTCTGGAGATAGAAAAAGGAACCAGCGTAAAAACACCACAGTAAAAGTACAAAACTGAAGGTTTTAACTTCTGAATCTTTGCCTGTAAAACTGTTTTCCATTTGTGTGACTGATCTAAAAAGAAATCCTTTGGAGAGTCTGATCCATCTCTGTCAAATTACTTCCTTACCCGTAACTCCATCTTGTGCCAGGGCTGCTTCTTAGGGTTGATGCTGTAAATCTTTTTTTGTTTGGCCATCCCCACATAGGCTTCATGGCCCTGTCTGAAGTAGTATACCTACACACACACACACACACACACACACACACACACACACACACACACACACACACACACACACACACACACACACACACACACACACACACACACACACACAATTGAAATAGATTAAAGCATTTTTCTTGTTTTAGACAATAGTGGAAACAACTAGCGGCGCTAACTTCTATGCAAGTTTTAGGTTAAAAAGAATAATAATTTTATTTCCATTTTGACAAACATTCTGACTGACGCCTGAATTACACCTTGTATATTTCATGCCAGATGTATTTAAAAAAAAGTCTATTAAAAAAGTCCATTATATATCCAGTGCATACCCTAATCTATATTGCATCTTAACATAACTGTCCATACTGTACATGTAAACTCACTTTTAATTTTACATTTTAAAGTAAATTCCTTGTCTGTCACCTTTAATTAATGAGCTTCAGTTCTTCTGTCCTTAGTTCAAGAATGCAACAATACTAATAAATGATGTTTAATAGGAAGCTGCTAGAGGGCATCATAATCAGACATGATAAACCTGGTTTGCATGTGGGTGGTGTGTTTGTGTGTGTCATTGTGGGGCAGCTAAATTTAGTGCAGACTTTTAGCCTTGTTACTATGTAAAACACAAGCATGTTTTGGTATGAGCGGACGCATGCTCTGCGATCAAGGACACTGCAACAGTAAAAAAGAATGTGCGTACTTCGTCTCCCATCTGGGGTATGTAAGGACTTCTGCGAGGGACCGTGTCTGTGATCCAGGCAGAGGGAAGCCACTCTTCCAGAGTTAGCCCCTGCTCTTGAAGCTCTGCCCTCTGAAACCAAAACCCAGTTAACATATGAAGGTTTAATAAAAGTAGTATGTACTTCATTTTAATTGAATTTAGCATATTATTTCAAATAATGGAAGCAAAAGAAGAAGAAAAAACCTTGCTCTTCTCCTTTGGCTTCTTCTTTGGTATAGAGTGGTCTTTCTCAGCTTTCTCCTTTTTCCTCTCTTTCTTGACATCTCTCTTCTTTTCTCCACCCTCATCAGAGCTACTGTTTTTCTTTTTTACCTTGACACTCTTTTTGGGTGGTTCAAGGTTGATCCCAGCATCCGCTGTCCAGTCAGAATAATCGCTTGAATAGTCACTGTAACCAAATCATAGAGGAAAGACTAAATACTTTCTTTACAGTAAGTGCTTGTGTTCTGGTTTGATTTGTTTGTTTGTTTGTTTGTTTACTTCCCAGAAATTCAGATTCATAGGAGATAGATGATACAATGTGTGATATATAATCTACCTTGAACTACTGTGGTCATCTGGCCAGGGTTCCTTTTCTTCATCTTCCTTCTCCTCCTCTGAGGAATGACCATTGATTTGCCGGATTTCCACCTCACCCTGAAAACACATTAATTTGTGGTATAAAACAAGGACAGACAAGCCAAGGCATTAAAGTTCTCACAGTTGTGAGTTGAGGACTCTGTGGTGCTGGTATTTGGTGGCAAGATTAGCTTTTGTTGTGAACATAAACAGGATGAGTGTAACAAGATACTTAAAAAAGCATTGTCAAAATCTTATAAATGTTTATCACACCGTTGCACTGCTTTGGAATTGAATTAAACTTCGAGCAATGAGACATTCAAAGTGCTCTGACTACCTCTGAGGTGCTATCATCGTCGTCGGCAGCCTCGGCGCTTTGGCGGCTCGTCTCCTCCATGGCAGCACGAGTGTGATAACCATGGTTACCCTGACTCCTCCTCCCCTCATCTACCAAAGGCTCAGATGTCAAATGAACCTGAAAGGAACACAAATGAAAAAACACTGGTGAAAAAGAGTTAAGAAACTAATGATGTTTTGTAAGGAAGAATAATTATTAAACTTACCCTGCTCTCCTTTGGTAGTGAGTGGATGGTACGTCGCCTCCTCTCTGACTGATAAATGTTGATTTCCTCCTCCCCTTTAGCCTCACGCCAGTTCACTTGCCTCCTGCACAACAAGTGTAAAAAATCCTGATGACATGCATGCTTTAATACTATCATCCCTCGCAAGATACTGATGTCTGTGAAATCACTCGCTACCTAACAGATGCATCCTCCAGCTCAGGGACCAGCACCCTGCGGCTCCAGGCCACCAGATCTCCCTCAGTGGCCATCTGGCTGCGGGGGGCATTACTGTGCATCTGACGGACGCCTTCAATTTGCCCACTACGACGCAGACCCACATTTGGGGGAGAGTGCACCTCTGGGGAGGAGCCTACTGAACCTGTTAAAGGCACAGAAAGATTGCTCAACATGATGTGAATGAAAAAAATTGAAAATTGATCTTGTTGCTGATCTTCTTGTTAGAAGACAATAATCTCATGTGCATATCTTGAGTCTATAACTCACAATTTCTGAACCAAAATAAATGAGTTGTGCTAATTAACTCGAAGGTCAGAAGAAAAACAATAAAAATTAATATCAGAAGGCTGAAAGTAAGGATTTTTTTTATCTGACAGAGTGGATGTGAATTCAATAAATGGAACAAAATTACTATTATTACAGCAGGAACAATTATATACACAGAACAAAATAATTTGAATTACTACAGAAGTTGATTACTGAGACTGGGAAAGTACAAAGATCCTGAAGGAGGCAACAATATGGTCCCTTGAGACGCTTCCCTAATTGCAACAGCAGATCAATCTCATCAGGAAACCTCACCTCTGCTGGCTCGGGTGTTTGCTAGAGCGGAGCCAGAGGTGTCGCCTGTTCCCAGTCTTTGATCCTGTTCCTGCTGCAGTCTTTGAATCATAGTATCCAGAGGACTGTGACCATCTACCGCCTGCTCACTCACCACCTGGTTCAGGCCTGACAAAAACAGCAAGGGTTAGAGTTACAATTAAACATACGTCAACTCAAGCTAAAGACCTGCTCTGAAGTGTACAAGGAAGCTCTGACTTCAGACTGTATACCTGAGGAAGTGACTCCCATCTGTGGGATAAGCTGCTCATCCCTGCAGCCCTCCCGGCCAGGCACCAGCCGCTGATATCGAGGAGGGTGGGGGTTCCCATCCACATCCACCAGGAACGGAGGGGGCATCAGGTGAGGCGCCTGTTGGGTTTGCTCATCCAACACGTAGTTGTTGGCATCACGAATGAGCGGTCGGTAGTCGGTGTGGAAGAACATCTGGTCTGCTATCTGAAATGATTCACAATACATTTATACTCAGCAGCGTACATTTTAAAGCTAACAGTCTTGTACTTTTTCCAATAAGAAGATTAGATTTATCGGAGCCAGAAGTCTCCACAAGTGACAAAGGAATTTGTCATGACTGACAGCAACAGCTTTTGTTCAATCATAGGTAAGTAATTTAAAAGAGACATTATCTTTACCTTGTCATACTTGCTGCTGGAGCCAAAACCAAAGATGAGCAGGTGTCCATGCGAGTCTGTGGCAGCAAAATGCTGACCATCAGGACTGCATTTGCAGTCAAACAATGCACCATGACCCTGGCCCTCAATCTGCCCACAAAGAAAATTAGATGGGACCGCATCATATTACCACAGGATGAACAGCAGCATCACATGGAAATGTTTGCTTTGATGTGATGATGATCTTGCATGCATCATAAAGAGTAAATTGTGCAAAAGGTCTTCTTAAAAGCAATATTGTGTTTTTAAGGTGTAGCTAAAGGCCTACTATGGGGAATTTTTAAATACTAATTTACCTTCTACACAGTCGAGTTTAAATACAGTTCTCCAAACGACAGAAAGATAATCTCAGAATCTTAAAATGATACGTAAGACACATATAACTAGGTGCAGAAAAACATCTGAAAAAAAAAAGATTCATTCAAAGCACTCCCAAACAGACATACAGTGAGAGACACATTAACTTCTACAAAAAAAAAAAAAAAAAAAAAATTTTGTTGTTAATGTAAAGTGACCAGTAATTTCAGTCCACGTCCACCAAATCCCTGAAGTCAAGAAGCTCTAATGAATCCTTTTTTCTTTCTGTTGCACAAAAGACAACCTAGTTAAAGATTTAATTCCTCACCTAGCCTATCACGTCTTGTGTGACAGTGCAAAGTTATTTAAGGTTCCTTTCACCTTCTGCTTCTTTATGTACTAAATTTTAGTATTTACCCAATTTTCTCTTCACTTGTGTCCTCGAATTAAAATAGCTTCTGATTTAGCAAAAGTTAGTATTGGAAGTTTTACACTTGAATTCAGGCCATTCTGGAGCTGTTATACAGCACTATGTCTGTTATCAACACTAAGATTTGGCTGACTAGTCACTGGGTGACTCACTTGTTCCAGAACTATGATTTACAGTGTGCTCGGTAACCACAGTGACGAGCTGGCAATTCAAGAGCGACTACAGCGATTAACACAATGAGCAAATGTGTCCGGTGACAGCTGCACACCGATCTCGGGTTCAGACTTGGGAAATTTTAACATGAAGGTGTGACAGCAAGGGAAAAATATGAATTTGAAGATTTTATTACAGTTAAAAGTCACTGAAAAAAGAAAACACGACTGAGTCAAAATACTCACCATGTTGAAATAGGAGCGGATTTTGACTCCTCTGGCCAAGTCCCACACTATGCAATTCCCATCATGTCCTGCCGAAAAAAGGATTCTGGGATCAAAGGGGTGGGACTCCAGAACAAACACTTCATCCTCATGACCCTGTACAAGAAAACAAATACATACATACACACACATTAAAATGCTGGGATGATTCACAGAGGAAAAACTGAAGTATAGTACCCAAAGTACAATATTCCTCTAGTAGCTACATATGCTTTGGATTCAGCCACTGTGGTGTTATGTTAAATCTGAATGTGGTCAAGTACCATGAGGACATGGATGAGGTTGCCAGTGGTGGAATTCCACACTTTCAGCGTCAGATTGTTTGCCGCTGTTATCACTGTGCTGTCGTGGCGATCCCATGCTACCATGGTAACCTTCAGCTTTGTCACTTTGTCTTCTAAAGGAGGAGGGTTGTACTTCCTGGTAGCAAATGAAAATAAATAAAAGACATTGTAAAAAAATTATTTAGTCATTTAGCAGATTTTTTTTTAATTACACAAATGTGATTATCTTTACACGTGGCTTTGAACACAGCATATCCGCCGGATAGACTGGGACTTCAAACATACCCTGGTAATTTGGTCTGCATGTCCAGTAGAATGCTCCTCCATCCCTGAGGCTGCAGCTGCCAGATTCGAGCTGTACCATCTCTGCTGCCACTTACAAACCTACAACAAAATCACACACACACACACACCACTTGTAAACACATATTCTAAGCAGCACTTCATGTAGAAACACCTAGTTCTCTTTAAGTGCTGCTCACAGAAAACTAGAAGAAGACGGCCGTTGAGCTGGTTCTACAGTTTGTGTGTGCAAAGGCATACAATATACAATAAGAGAACATATCACAGGTTTTCACAGGTTTAAAGTTAAAATTTAAAACAGATAGTATTGCTGCACATTCACTGCAACACACCTCACATTTGCTCACAATCATACAGCAGCTATACATACAGTACCTGTCACTGCAATGTGAAAACTGGATGCTGTCAACTTTGTCCTAGATGAGGAAAAAAAGACAATAAAGAGCAGTGAAAAAACCCCAATTTGAATTTCAATCTTTAAAATTACATCAGATTCAATGAGTACTGAAAAAGAAAAAAAAAATCATCTTTCTGACAAAAATAAAAACCTAACTAAGGCCACATTAGATAGTATACATTTACAGAGAAGCCCAAAAAAGAGACTTACTGTATGAGATTCAAGCTCTGAGATCTTCTCTGGTTGGCCAGACCCAAAATAGTAAACTCTGATGATATGATCTGTGCTTCCTGTAGCCAGGAACATACCACCTGGACACACACACACACACACACACACACACACACACACAAAGAAGACATCACAATATATATATATATAAATAACTTGAATATAATGTCATGTAAAATCTAAATCCATTATATAAACCAGGGAGGGGTAAAATACATATGAAGCATGTGAACGTAAGCATATGACATTAAAGGGAAAGGAGCAGATTCTCTTAACTCAATCACAGAATAGAGCTATGACAAGCTATTATTTGTCATATGATGTCATTTCCATGAATGAATCAAGACAGAGCTGTGTCTCACCTGCACTGAAGGAGGAGCAGATCATCTGTACGCCTGGCCTGGAACGCTCTGTGAATTTACTGGGTCTTTGACTGGACACACACAGGAATATTTATCATGAAACATCCTGACATTCAGCAGAATTTTTCTGTTTTAGAGTTAAAAGTTACAGGAACATTAGCTGAGTTAGTCTTTTAATTCTTTTTTTCCCACATTGCATGAGAGTCTGAAGAAAACAGAAATCCGATAGACATAAAGAATGAGATTAAATAAATGCTAGCTGAGAAAAAAATCTATTTAGAGTTTAGATCAATACTATATAAATGAATGTTGTGAATTAGGTTACAAAAACAGTATGATCTACAGCATCTACAGCATAATAATCTAAGTAAAGTATAAACACACAACCAGCATTTGAGCTGGATGGTTCATGTCGCTTGTTATGATTCTCACCCAAACTTGAGGGTACGTGAATCCCACTGCCAGAAGCAGATAGTGCCATCAGCACCAGTTGATGAAAGGTAGCGCTTGGATCCACTGCACAGTGGAGAAAACTGCAAAAAGAATCAACTAGATGAAAACTTGCCTTCTGGCTAATTCTGGCTTTTTTAACCATGTGTAATCATGTGTTTTATGAAATTGTATTGTCCCCTTTCAAATAAACTAAATTTAATAACTATAGATGAGCAATACTGATAATGAACTATGAGTATGTCTACTGGGGAGAAAACATACACTAACATACATATACAGAGTATAATGATAAAATTAAATAAAACAATACATTTGGTATACTGTATATGACGAAAATGCTGATTTATGGCAGGTAATCTTTACAACATGAGATTAAACTGAACCCAATAAAACCCCATTAGAAAGAAAACGATACAGTCTGTGTGATATAACATTCACAGCCAGAAAACCAGTAAAAATGTACAGTTTGTTAATGACAATGGACATTTGCTCTCGCAGTTCAAAAATACATGCATCTGCAGCCTCGAGAGCATGCTGTCACTTCATCTAAAGTTAATTTCAGTTTACGGAGGGGTGTAAATATTTTAATTAATTTTGGATCACAACACTATATAAAATGTGCTTTCATATTATATCAACACTATTTTTATTTAGTTGTTGTTACTGTGTATTCTATTAAACCCACCAATACTTTACTTTAAAGCTATGGTCCTTTCAGGCTTTACCACCTCTCAAAAACAAAAAGAATCTTTAAGCAAATTTGGCCAATATATAATAATTACAAATTACTTGAAGATAACAGCATGAAAAGGAAAAATGCTATTATGCTGTTGCTGCTGTTATTATCCAGATTGTAACTTGAGTTTGGAGAGCACATCTGATGCATTTTCTACCATAAACTGCAATCTAATGCATATTCAAGGGTTTTTATTGTCACTGTACAGGGCACAGCGAAAGTATTTTCCAGCAGCTCTTGGTTCTGTATATAATATAAATAGAGAAAACTCAGAAAACTCTATAATTTAAAATTAAGGCAGTCAAACACAGTAAATAAAGCAGTAAAACAGAGTAAATACATATATTCTTAGCTTCTTTCAAATCCTGTTTTTGATAAGTCAAATAAAAACAAGCATCCATCAACGCTGCACCTAGCTCATCAGCATACCTGCAATGAGGTGATAGAAGCCGCATGGCCCTCCAGAACAGCCAAGGGAGCACAGGTCTGTAAGCACCACACTCGGATAGTTTTGTCACAGGAGCCCGCAGCGATCATGGTGTTCTCATAGCTGACGGCCATATCAGAGATCTCAGCAGCGTGGCCGCGAAGTGTCGCCAGCAGCCGTCCATCATCTGTCCCCCAAATCTTAACGAGGCAGTCATCTGAGCCCTGGGAAACAAAACACCAACATGGTGTCACTAAAAACTAGGATTTTATAAAGCCTGTCAAGTGGCTTGTCAGCTTCTTAGACAGATTTTAAACGACAGTGACTGGGCATGTCTAAAATACATATGTGCCTATAGCTTCCTTACACTGCCCATGTTTAAGTATAAACCCACGAGAAGGGGAGATTTAACTGTTAGCAAATGAGTAGCAAAGTAAAATACATCCCAGTTAAAAGTACATAGAGACTGCTCCAAAAATTAACAGGGAAATTCACTGTTTGAGACATTGTGTACTTAAGGGCGTGCAAAAAATGTTCAATTTCATCAGAACAAACAAACAGATGACAATTTCTGTCTGTGATGCAGTTTGAAATTGAGTGAACTTGTGACTGCATATGACACTAGACTTGATTACAATCAACAATAATCATCAAAACCAGCAGGCGCGTTTAGTCGACAGATAAAAACACAACACGATTCTGACTTATGTTGTCACTTTGAAAGAAAAACTAATAGTCCCTGTCATCTTTGTACCAAATGAATATGAAATAACTAAAAAAAAATTACATATAAGCAAAGATCCACATCTATGCATGTGGAGGATTATAAGTAAAATGTCATCTTAAAATTCTCTTCAGCCAATCGAAGCTCCTATTCTTGTGAGGGCTAATCAAAGCAGCGTTTCCTCTTAATAATTTTGTCAATGCTCACAGACAAAAGAGGCAACTTGGACAAATTACCTAAATGTTATGCTTGTGAAAACACAGATATGACAGAAGCTTTCCTTGTTGCTGGTCTATTTATTTACGTAAGCCACACGTTACAACTACTCTCAAGTGTCCTTCCTCAACATTATAAAAATGAGATTTTCTTAAACTAAATCCCACAAAACAAAACTGCTATTTGGCAATCATCTGTTTAACAATATACCCTGCACTTGTTAATGATCACATAGAAGCTTTCAGAAGCATACGTGATTATTCAATCTCCATCTGCACTGCAGCACAGTCAAAGGAGACCCAAAAATGCGAAACGTGAATAAAAATAATCTTGTAATGAAGAGAGACACTAAAGAGCAGAGAAACAAGCAGAGAAAAAGGGAATGGAAATAGTGAAAGAGACTAAGAATGAATTTTAATTCTGGCACTTAGCCAGTGCCTCAGAGGAAACATTTTCTCAGTTATGCTGAGAAATCGCAAGAGGAGGGACAGGAGAGAGAAAGGTAAGAAAAAAGAACAGAGGGAGGGATGGCATAGAAG
>BJFM01004416.1:1559-12887 GCA_016586285.1 Arothron firmamentum | reverse complement strand
GAGAGAGAGAGAGAGAGAGAGAGAAGAGAGTCAATCTACCCCCACCCCCCCAGCAGCCAGCCATTTTTAGAGATTTAAGAAGTGAAAGCTGAAAATGGTGTAGCAGCAGACAGTGTTCAAGTCTGAGATGCAGACAGGCGGACAACATTAAATCAACATTATCTAGTAGAAGAAGAAGAAGCTAAAGTATCTGGGGCAAAGGTCAAACCAGTCACGACCCTGTATCATAAAAATGCCAGTATAGCTGTGAGTCGCTCTGCAAATGTGCCAAATTACCAATCCAAATACATTAGATTTATGCTGCAGTTCACAATTACACACACACACACACACACGTCTCAGCATTTACCGTGAAAATACGTCTTCCTGTCCTGTCAAAGGTGACGCAGTACACAGATGACAGGTGTCCCAGAATCCTCTTGTGCATCTTCATGTGCTGGTACACAGCCGTGGGCACTAGCTGCCGCAGACGGTAGGACCCGTTCAGTCGGCGGCAGAAGCTCGTCTCAACTACAGTCAATATGGACGAGATTAGTCACTGTCACCAACATCTGTAACATTCATAAAAAAATATACATTTCTTTGTAAGGTGTGTTTACCGATATTGGGTGGGCTGCCATAGATTACGGGCGGCTCAGGCGGTCGCCCACAGTGCAGCGCAGCCAGTGCTGAGCCCTTCCACACAACATGTTTGCAACCTGGAGACAGATGATCAATAATAAACTGCATGACAAGACACATTAAACAGTTTGTACTATTGTGATACTCTATGCATGATGGAAATTCTGCGCATTAACTTGCACTGTTTGAATACTCACTCTTGCTGGTGCGAAGGAGATTCTGCCTTCCTGCCCCCAGCAGGCTGGTGAGACCAGGCACGCTGGCAGGAACTTCCCGCTCCAGCAACGGGCAAACTTTGGAGCAGACCTGCAGCAGGTGGTCTGCGCTGACATGCCGGTACAGTTTCACCTGAACAAACACACTCGGCTCAGCTCGTACTCACACCGGGGTGAATAACAAATCTGTCAGAGGATAGTATGAAAGTGCATTTGTGTGACTCAGTCTTCTGCGATTATGTCAGCATGGCTGCACTGATTTAGGAGCTTAGTCGAAGACAACCGGAGTTTTATATTCTAAAAGAGTCTGAAGCTCTGAGATGTTAAATATCTTCTGAAACACACATGCAGTCCAAGCACTTGGACTCAAACACCTAAAACCTGGTCTGGCAATAAAAATCCTGTATAAAGCACAACAACTGCTGAATAATGCATCCCTAAGTTAATATATAAAAAAAAAAAAGTAAAAGCATAAAAGCAGTTTCTAAATGTTTTTTTTTTCTTTCTTTTTTTCTTTCTTTATGAACAATGAAACAAAAAAATCAATGCCATAAGCTATTGGATAAAAATGTTATTATAATTATTAATTACTGGTGGAAACGTACACTGGAAACGCTAAAATAACCTTTTCTGTGTATACAATGTAAAAGCAGAAGAAGGGGTTGTGGCGACCAACTGCAGCCTGAGGTGAAATGAAAGCTACGTTCAGATATACAAACCTTATCTCTGACACATGGAGGACATCCCCTGCACGGGCCCACCCTTTAAAAACGACACATGGTCGGACAAGCAGTGACAGACCCCAGGCTGGTTGGGGTGTGTGCCTGCAACACGCAGCGACGCCTTTCTCCAAGCATGCAAGGTTATTCTAAATGCCTTAATTTAAATCAGACATCAGCCACAGTCAGCTTTGTGTCACACACATCTGATTTAAATATCTGGGATCAAGTAAGAGCGAAATGGAATATTTAATGTGGGCAGGCAGACAGGCACAGTTAATGACCCCCTAATTGCTTTCAGATCCTTTCAATTCTGAGACGTGATCAGTGTATCTAAGCACATATCAGGGAACAATACACTCCTACATCAACACACAAACGCCTGCTGGTCAGGGAAAAAGTTCCACTGTAGAACATTCGTAATGAAAATGAACAGCAGCCTCTGGGTCACAACAGCACTACTCTAAATATATATCTGTGCATCAACCTCTCCAACTTCACAATGATTCTTCAATTTAAAAAAAAAATCAATAAATATCACATCTTAATATAAGATTGGCTTTTATTTAATAGGAGGCCTATATCAGAATTGGCTCTTAGCATTTTTTTTTAGGGTAAAAGCATAAACCCGTTTATGTAAATAACAACAAAAATATAACTATCAGTATGTATGAATGAAAGTAGTACATTTCATGAAGACCAACGACTGTGCAGATCGTATTTCTATACATTTTCAAAATATATGCATATCGGCTATACGTCTAATTTAAGCGCCATAATTAATAATTAATTTGGTTTAATTAATATATCCGATTATTTTAGTAGCATCATTGCTCGTTGCTGCCCCAAGCCCCTCCTCTACATCCCTCAAGAACAGCCTGCACAAAGCAGTTAAAAACCACCTCCACGCTGTGATCAACCATCTCGAAATAAACCTTTTCCGTTTAGATAATTAACAACCCTCCGCAGTATTTTTTTTTTCCAATAGAGGAAAATATGCACAATAGACGGGAGGCAGGCTGCACGACGGGAGTAGGAGGAGAAGGAACGACGAGCAGGAAGAGAGAGAGAGGCAAAAACAGTCCGCCTGACACAAATACGCTGTCTATAATTTCTCAAACGTATAGATTCACATTCTGGAAAATCTGCACTTTAGGCGACCTGGCCTTGGATGGTATTCGCCTGTATGCACGTACGAGGAGGAAAAGCTTAAAAACGTGTTGGGGTAAATGGGGCGAGAGTCATTATATATTTACATTACTAAAATAAAAATCATCAAAGTGTATAAAATAGTGCATTGCGCATTTACACGGATCAACAAAGACAGAAATACAATCGCCGTGATGAATTCTCTCCACGCCCCCCTGCGTAAAGACGCTTTGGAGCTGCCCCCCACCCCCCTCCCCCCCTCCCATTTGTTTACCTGATAATTAACACGTTAATAACGCCGATAATAAGACAGGAGCAGTTGTTACCTCGCATCTTCACATAAACCTCACCGCTTCTTCTCTTCCGGGCTCGAACCGTAATCTCGTCCAGAAAAAAAACAAGTCTCCAAAAATGGCTCCACGGCAGCCCGGGCGGCAGCCTCCCCTCTGTCACAAGCTTCAACTTCTGATTTACTCAACATAGCGTTTCAATTCCCTTTCAAAAACGTGCTGTTTTCTAACTCTGGACCCATGTGTTTTCAACCCATGCGCACAAATGATAGTTCTTGCAGGACAAGAGCGCCTCCATCTCTCTGTGTGGCGCAGGGAGTCCCTCCTCCGGATCCTGGCGCTCCTACACCACAACACTCATGACGTATCAACATTTCACACACATTTTCCCAACAACTATTAAAACCTTTAGGACGTCCGTGTCCTCAGACCCGCGCAACACCCTCACGGGACACCGGGACAAGACCCCTCGGTGCCCCTGAAACGGCCCTGGGTTGCGACCAGTCCGCCCTGCAAAGCCCTTTTCGGGTTTTTCGCTGCCACCTGATTTAAAAATTGCGGGAAATTCAATTTTTATTTTGCTCTCTAAAAACTTTTTCCTCAGTTATAGAGCTCCCTTACCAAATTCTCATACGTCCCGGGGTGTTCCTGTCCCGTCCAGTCCAGCCTTTTGGGTAGCAACTGAGGTAGAAAAACAGCATCGGTTATGATCATGCAGCTCATAAAGATATGTGATATTTTAAAAACGTAAATGATAAATCTGGGTGAAGCAGTTGGAAGTACAGTCCAGAGAAGCATCTCTCTCGTGTTGCTGACTGCTTACCTCCTTCTCCTCCACCTCCCTTATCAGGGTCTGAAAATAGAATAAAAATACAAATTTACCGCTCATGACGAATTCGGATATGTTCTAAATAATCCCGAAATGCGAAAACACCGACCTCGGCTGCTTTTTGACACGGTCCAGCTTCTAGAAATCGGGCTATTAGGAAGTACAGTTCTGGTATGGTTGAAGGGGGAGAGGAGGACAGGAGCTGCGTTAGAACAGGGCACCGAGGAAATTGTGGGGCTATTAAAACGACCGTGACACATGTTACGATCTCCTTTACTCACCAGAAGTCAACTGCGCGATGTGTGTACTGTCTGAAGCCATTTTGGTGTTGTTTGCCAGGGCAGCGCCAGAGCCTGTGTGGTGGGTCTAGGTGGCTGCCCTGTAGCTGTCACTGTTTATCCACCAGGAAGAGGCTGCCTCCATTCAGCTCTACTCTCAAAAAGTCCCGGCTGCGTCGAGTATCCATCCACGGAGCGACAAGTAGTGCACGCTGGACGTTTTGCCTCGTCAAACAGCGTCTTCCTCCGGCAAAGAACAAAATGTAAAGGTACTCCCGGATTCGGTCTGTGTCGAGGGGGATTTTAGTAACCGTTGTCCTCACACAGAGACACATTTGATGAAATCCCCCTCCCCCTCAAAAGAAAAGGCGCAAGCCTTCCGCGGAAGAATACATGTAGTTTGTTTCACGCAAGCCACTGTAGAGGGAGGTAGAAATGGCAGCCTGCTAAAGAGGTTTACTGCAGCGTGCCTCTTATATCGTATATATCTACTAAATTTAAATAACGAGTAGTTTTTAGAAACATAGTTGGGTTTTATTGCGATTTAATATCACACCGTTTGATGCGACATTCTTTGTACGTAGTGCGGAGGTATAATATGGCTCCCGTGTGAGAGAGATTTACAACCGACCTAAGTGTTTCAGCTACTTTTTATTAAAACTCTAATTAATTTCGTGCCTTTTTTGCTGTGTCTTGTTATGGCGCCGACCTTATTGTGTAACAAGATGTGTCGTTAACACACCCACTCTCGCTGGAAGCCGTTTGGTGGGAAAGTCGTCCATTTCTCTTCCAAATACTGCCAGGCAGTAAAATGGGGGAAGGGGAATGCAGCTTAATGAATGAAACCTCGTGTGTTACAGGAATGTAACGGCGACCTTTACATTAGATCATCTGAGCAGGTTGTTGAAAAATGCAAGCTTCCTCTGTGATTACAAGTTCCAAAAGAGGATCCACAGTTCAACTCTCCAACAAAGTCATGAAAAGAACATTTGTTTCTTTCAATCCACCTGTGGCAATTTGATAAAAAGTAGGGAATATATGAATATTCAGTGAGGCCTGTAACACTAGAAATGCAAGGGTATTTGCATGTCTTTAGATCTCTGAAGAGTACCTGCTAACTCACTGTTAAATCCTAACATTGAACACATTTACCTCCATATTTTTTTAACCACAGCACAGGTCTCTGCAAAAATCTGTCCATTATCATATGTGATAAATTTGTGTTTTCCTACATAGAAGCTGTTAAATGTATTTGATCAAGCAGCATTGATTCAAAATTCATGGAAAATACATTCATAGGAACTTAAACAGTTCTCATATAACACTTTTTTAACTGAAATTGCCAGGAACAGGGAAAAGATGTTTTTTTTTAAAAAAGCATTGATATTGAACAATATCTGTTTTGCGAAGGAATAGGCAGTTTGCTGTCCAAGTATTTTCAGCAAAACCTAAAGTAAGCGCAATGAATGAATATCCTTCGTATAAAACCACCATACAGTGTCAGAAGGTGCAGCAATGACTTCATCTGACACAATGTCACATGCAGGAAGTGTTTTTTTAAAAGCCCTGGCTTTGTCAATAACATAAGTGCCACCATTAATTATTCCACATGCTTGGAAAGTTGTCTTTGCTGTGCTGGCTGTCTCTACCACAAGGAGGCAACCTCACCCTGCTGAACTTTTATGCTCATGCAGGTGTCAAAGGTTGGAAATAATGGGGGAGGTATGAGCTTCCATTCAGCTCCACCGCCTATAAACATACTCAGAATGTATACAGCTGGTGTCTAGCTTCGACTGATACATTTTCTTTGATCATCAGGATTATTGCTTTCATTTTTAAGTCAAGTCCACACAGTTATCAGATGAATAAACTGGTGTTGGTGATGCTTTTAGCCACAGGTTTGGTCATTTCAGCTGTTTTTGTGAATGCTATGTGATTGGATCAACGAGAGGATCATTTGCTTAGATGGAATCATAAACTTATTTTGCTGCGGCAATCTGGGGTTAAAGGTCAACAACACTTTGACTCATTATGTAATCATAACTCTGAAGTGATTTTATTTGAATGCCTGTGGTGAGCCTTTCTCCAACATTGCTACAATAAGCAGGGCCTCCCGACCGTATGTTTGAAAAGCCTCCTTTGCCCCAGCGCCCAGAACCCAGCACGTTCACATCCTTTAGGTCCACACCAGCAGCCTGTGGGCGTGAATGACTGCTTGTTCCTCAATGAAGAGACGCCGCAGCCTGCCGAATGCTGACCTTTCACTTCCTGACGCAGCAGTTGTTTTTAACACATCCACGTGTCCCTTATGACCTCGCACACAGATAAGCACAGGACTGGCTTTGTGTCTTCTGTGATCTCTAAATTACCAGTCATGTCAAATAATCTCTATATTAAACCATACTGTATTTGGAGTATATTTGCTGGTAAAAAAGCCTGCCGCAGTATGATTATACTGTGCAGCTGATTTCAGGCATTGTGAACTGTGCCTGTCTAAAATTACATTTCATTTAAATTATCAGAATTTTTTAAAAAATGAATTGATGGTTCAAATACTTCATATTTGTAGATTAGATACTTCACATTTTTTAGAATAGATTGTTCTCTACAGGAAAAACAGCATAGATTCACACAGTTTATACACAATAAACAAAAAAACTCTCAGGTGACATCAACTTTATCTTTTATTTCAAAATAGTCTCCCAACAGGGTGAAACTCAAAGAAGCCCAGAGGGCCCAAAGCCAATAGAGCCGTCTAGAACAGAAGCACCACTCGTTATTGCTATGTCACTCTGCTGCAGGACAAAAAGATGGTTAAAGGAGGAAAAGAAAACAGGGTGGGGGTGTAGGTGGAACTCAACCCAGTCAAACACAGACACTCGCTCTTGCACACAAGTTTACAAAAGGAGCTAGGGGAAAAACGGTGTTGGTGATCCTAACACAAACTTTTCTCAAGGAAAACCTGCAGATGTTCTCCATGATGACTCTGAACCTCTGCTACAAACCGTTAGGAAGTCGTCCAGAGTGCCAATAATAATCAGAACCGTGTAGTGTTGTTGAGGCGTGATGGAGAAGATCTGCAGCTGTCTGATTTTAGAGGAAAAAACACGCCATTTTGTCTCGCTTGCTGGTGACACAAAGCAGAGGAGGGGGAGGAATCGAGCAAAAACAGGTACAGGAGCTGAGGGAACTTCTTGTTGTCTGAGCTATCACAAGTCTAAAAAAAATTCAGCAATGTACAAAAATCCTCAGTAAAAAAGATGCTCTGCTGCCATGGTGTCCAAGGGAAGCGATGAGGCAGGGGCGCGCCGTGTCTTTACGCCTGCTCCTCGCATGCCTCCTCTGCTGCCTCAGTTACCTGGGGAAGAGAGGAGTAGGATGTTGGACCGGGGCTCAGCGGGCCTCATGCAGCAAACCGCAGTTGTTGCTTATCAAGCTGAAAGTTAACCAGGTGAAACATCGTGTGAGCTCTGGATGGATAATTGATTGTTCTACTAAATGGATGGACGTAAACCTCCTGGAAGTAGATGTTAGCCCATTACGTTCCCAAAAACATTTGGAATCATAAACTTACCATAGATCATTTGTTGAATTTCTTGCCGAGAATAGCATAATGAGGATGAGGTTAAAATATGCGACAGAACAGGGTTGTGTGATGTCAGACTATCGTACCTCATATTGCAATATTTGCAGTTTTTTTTCTAAATAATATTGCTTATAAATAATAAGCAAGGAAGTGGGTAGCTGACCACAAAGACTCTGTAGCTACCAATGTTTACCAGTATGAGACATTAACATTGATCTGATTATCTCCTAGTATCGCTCTTCTGTCAAACTCTGGGCAAGAAATTGATTGAGAGCCTTCGTACCCTGAAAGCTCAGGCTTCAATTTTACTGAAATGCACCTGGAATCTAAAAGTCCTCCATTATTTTGCTGTCACTGGCATTAGCTCGGGAAGGGAATTAAATGGTATGTGAGTGACACACACGGACTCAGTGATTTGTGTCATATTCTGAGACAAACTGATAATCCACGCAAACAGTTTAATTATAATTACCGGTGCAGCAAACGTGGCCTCTGTGGTAATTTTTGCACATCAGCATATTTAATTTTTTCAGTCAACCTTCTTTTTCGACCTAATTATAAGTTGCTTCGTTTTTCCAGCAGTTCCTGTGTGGAAAAATACAAATGAGTACATCTCTAATTTTCTAGAACATTTGCCTGTAGTGCTACTGGTGGTATTTTCTATAATGAAGAGTACCTGCAGGATGGATTAATAATTGGGAACTGTTTCAAATTAATGTGGTGAATGCTAAATGAGGACAAGTAGAAAAAAAGGGTAGATTTCTTCACACAATCTCTGCAAAAAAGTATATCTAGTGTACAAATCTATATGTAGTATATATAGCTATAAAATCTTTCTCAGGCTACAAAGTGAGAAAAAAACAAAACAAACACCAAAGCACACTGGGTAAAGGATTTCTACGAAAGCAATAAATTAGTGGCCAAAGTCACACTCAGCAGACGGGTTAGAAACACACCATCATACCCTTAACTCTGACTGTGTCACTCTGCCCTCTCACTGACATCAAGGAGGGAGCCATGCTTCTGATGGAGGACACACTAACAGATGGACGAGACACGTAGATCTGTGTGTGTGTGTGTGTGTTAGCATGCAGGTGTAAGAAAGTGTGATTCCATGTTTATAACACATATTCACATAAAAGGAAAAATAGGTTATTTTCTTTTTCTCAAAAGCAAACTTATATTCCCCCCAGCCCCATACCTCGTTCTTGGTCTCTCCGTTCTGGGCAGCATTGGCATCTTTTTTGCCCTTGGCAGCACTTTTCTTTACCTTTGCCCCCTTATCCTCGTTCTGTATGGACCATATGTAAAGTATGCAGCTGCATTACCGAACACAGCACAAGCTCACTGAGCCTTATTTGTGAACAATATAACTATGCTATTCAATGTTTCTGGCTCGTTATGCTTCTCTTATGAAGCAGACAGGTCGTATTGGATTTTTCTGTTTGAGTAAAATAACACTTTAGCATTAAGCTTGCAGGGGGAAAAAAGAAAATGTTAATTAAATGCATTTGAACCAAAATCAAAATTAGTCATTTTCAAATCATACTTATAATAATACTAATTTGTCTTACAGATAGAGCAATAAGAAATAAATAATTACAAACATGCACGTGTGTATGTGTATGTGAACACGATTGTGTGTGTTGGCGCTCTACCTTGCCCACTGGCTTCTTGGGTTTGGGCTCAGCCTTTGGTGGAGCAGGTTTCTGCAAATTTGCCAGAGGTCAGTTAGTTTTAGTGTTAGAACTACATTGATAAACACATTGAAACTTCCAAACTTCAGTGCTGACAACAGGGAAGTCAAGGCTTGGTGTGATACCACCATCTACGCTAATACTGAACCCAGATCAGCAACCACATCTGATGGGGATTTAAGTTCTGGCTGTTCTGTGTGAACAGAGATTTTCATGCTCCTGCATGTCACCTACATCACCCTGAAGAGGATGATATGATTCTCTCAGAATATTGGTTTTTATTGCATTAACACTTTATATATAAAAAAAGCTACAACCTCTATTTTTTGAATGGATTTCAGAAAAATAGTTGTATCTTTGACATAAGCTGAGAGGACATTTAAAGGGCAATGAAAGAAGTATGAAGGTGGAAATCATGCAAAAGTGGACATTATAGATGTACTTTTAGAAACTGCCGCCAGTTTAACATTTTGGGAAGCACCAAAGGTTAGTTTGTGAGCAAATTCATGTCTTTTGTAGATGCTGCAAAGTACCTAAAGAATGAAAATCTGGACAAATTTATTTTCAGAATCCAAATGAATTGTATGGCAAGTCATAAATAAATTTATTTATTTTTGTCTCCCAAGATATTAAACTGCTCCATAGCAGATGACATGCAAAAGCACAAACATCCACATCCCATGTAGATGGTACAACAGAGATAAACAAACATGGCTTTGTTGGCAGAGCTGCATGATAAAAATAACATTTAACCACTGAAATAGGGGCCGAAATATGATCAGAATTGAAAACAGGATATTTTCTATCAAGAATTCCTTAGGAATTCATGTTTGGAAGAAAATGCTTGACTGTCAATGATCACGCGGCCAACAAGGTGTTTGAATAATAATCCAGACCGACAAGGACAACAGGAATAGAAACATGCACACCACCCCAGATCCCATCCTCAAAGAGCAGGTTCATGGAATTTGTATTTGTTTGCTTTATTCAAATCCATAAAACTGCTGAGGACTTCACTGTGAGCGTGAGTAACACAACACAAACGAGTCCGAGGAAGAAGAGGACAGCAACAGAGGTGAAGACAGGGGAGGGCAGAGCATAACTTACCGTCAACAGTCTCATGGACCTTCTGATGGGCTACCGGAGGAAGAGATGATCAATAAGAGTGAGAGAGAGAGAGAGAGAGAGACAGTCACAGTGAGGGAGAGAGAGACAGACACACATATCAGTTTTACCTCTGCGAGCTGATCCTCACCTGATGTGATTGGTTAGTATCCTACTCATTGATCTTTTATAAAGCTAGTCTCTCGCACTCACTCACACACACACACACACGCATAAAACACCGCACACAGACTACACACATAACACACTACACACTCAAATCATTTACCTCTTGTTTTGTCACTTTAGGGGCCTCCTTGCCCTCAGAACCCTCTGGAGATTGCTGGAAATGCAACAAGGAATAGAGACTTTTACCATGTGTGCACAGTCTGCACAAGGATTTAGACCTTTAAAACTTTTTCTTTTAAATTTGCTTTCATTCTTCACTGTAAGAAACCCTTAAAATCATTGCTTATAGTTTAATAGAGGTATAACTACAAGTCAAATTTTTGGAAGATCCATTTTAGCGGATAATTAATATGTATTTACATACAAAATGTAAAAACAGAAAAGAATCAAATCAATTGATTTTTTTTTTTTTTAATTCTCTCTTGGTTTTCTTGGTCTTAATTAATCTTTCACTTAAATTGCATTTAAAAACACCACATTTAAAATGGCACACTATCTGACCTCTAAACATTTCAATAAATGAATGTTAGAGGGTCAAAAGCAGCCTGGAAGACTGAGAGCTGCCATCCTACTAACAGCAGGAGAGCTCATGCGCGACCTATTCTTCTCGTAGGTGGGTGAGGGCAGCGCGGAGGAACGTCCACCATAAAC
>BJFM01004413.1:12938-33577 GCA_016586285.1 Arothron firmamentum | reverse complement strand
AACCGAGGAACAGCCTGGCGCTCCAGCTCAGCCCTCCTGGACTGGAAACCATTTGACGGGTCAGCGCCGCCCCCTGGTGTCTGGGTGACGTCACAGTCACGTGCTGTACATGGCAACCACAGGAAGGTCTGCAGGAGAGGAGGAAGTGCTTCCTCTTCTCCGCCTGGACCATGTGGACGCTGTCTGAGGAGCTGCTGCACGTGCAGCTGCTCAGGCTGTTGTCAAGGCTGGAGTCATGTTAGAAACGAAGCCAGCGCGCACGCATGTGTGTGTGTGTGTGTGTGTGTGTGTGTGTGTGTGTGTGTGTGTCACTGGGGGGCTCTAGTCAGGTGGCCTGATGGTTGAGGGTGACGGTGATACAGTCGTCTGTCTGGGACACGTCCTGCTGAACAGCTGACTTTGTTCTCCTCTTAGCCTGTGTGTTAACCCCGTCTCTCTCTCTCTCTCTCTCTCTCTCTCTCTCTCTCTGTAATTACCTCTTTCATTTCAAACCTGGGAGGATTTGAAGTGGCAGGAGGCTGGCCTCGCCCCCGTTTGCCACTCTTTCATCTTCCCCTGCTCCGTCTTCATCACTTGTCCTCCTTCTCTCTCTCTCTCTCTGTTTCTCTCTACACTCTTCGTTTCCGTGAACCGATTCTGAGTTTCGACTTTACGCAAGCCATCCCCACCCCAGCGCCTCTGTTTCCTGTTTCTGTGTCAGATACGGCCCATCCCAGCATGCGGTTGGGGGGTCATAGGTCAAACTGGTCACCTTTGGCCTCCTTTAAAAGTCCAATTTAAACAAATATGTTCTGAAAATTGCAAGAAATTTGTGTTTGCCTTTTGGAATGAAGACCATCTTCAGAGTAGAGATGTTAGAAATGGGCAAACTGTTCAGAAAAGATGAAGATTCTGGTTTATAGGGCGTGTAATAACCCTGTTATAACGGTGTAATAACACCAGTGACCATCAGGGCCAAGCTGGAGAAGACCTGCTGGAGCCGCAGGACTAGAACAGCCAGTCTGCCAACACCAGCAGCAGAGAATAAAAGACAAAACCCACTTTGGTGAGAAGAGTTGATGCTGTTTCCGGTGATTGGCTCAGCACAGAGTGGCTGATGGGAAATGTAGTCTGGTCACTTCTAATAAAAATAATAATAATAAATAGACTAATAATACTCAGCAGTTTGATGTAACTAAGTAGATTCTTCTCTCCTCCACTTCCATCCTTCCGTCAGTCCCTCCTCTCTTCCTCATGCTCTCGCTCTTTTCCTCCCATCATTTTCCAGACAGTTGTGCAGTGTCAGGATTTACATTTACAGTTTGGACACGGTGTGTGTGTGTGTGTGTGTGTGTGTGTGTGTGTGTGTGTGTGTGTGTGTGTGTGTGTGTGTTTGAGTGTGTGTGTGTGTGTGTGAACGAGCCTGCACAGCTCAGCATCCTTGAGCCTCAGTCAGAGGCTCTCAGAGCTTTTATTGTTCCCCAGTCTGGAAGACCACGATGTGATGGTGCAGATCCCTCAGAAAAATGGTCTCCAAACCCCACCCTCAGCACTGGGAGCACTGGGAGCACTGGGATACGCCCAGCAACACAAAGTCAAGAGTTCATTTCATTGCAACTACCAAAAGCCCAACACTGTACTCTAAATGATATTGTGGTGGCAGACACCACGTAGCTGCTAGCCTAGCTGGACCTGACCTTCCTCAGAAGCTCTTCAGGAGGTCAGACTCTGACCCTGATGGTCAGAAAGGACCCGTTGATCTATCTGCTGGTGGAGAAGATCAGCGACGGAGAGCGAGGGCAGGACCGAGCGCGACGCAGACTCCAGACGTCGCACGCAATCTGGTTCAATCATCGCTAACAAACGTGAACGTGGCGTTTGTCTGTGAGGCTCGCTAGCGCGCCGCTGCGTTCGCTGATCGCTACTCCCGTTATCGGTCGTGGTTAGCGGGGCAGCAGCTAGCAATAGCAGCCGGGTTTGCGGCAGCAGAGGGACCACTAGCCGTTAGCTGTTAGTTGAGGTATCAACGACAGCCTGACGTAGGCTAGCTACATGAGAACCATCCTCTCCAATCTGGACAAGAACGATAACCATTCCCCGTCACCAAACACACTCCCGGCTCCCCTGCTCGCTAACACAACTTAGCAAGCGTCTACTCATCTTGGGCGCGTCGCTAAATAATTGAGCGTCGGTGCACTTGAGTGTCTTCACACTTCGCTTCACTCCGGCCCCGATGGGACGGGATTATTTTGGGCTGCCGCCTCGCCGTTACAAAGCTCTACCCTCAAATTCATCCGCTCGGGCTAAGCAATACGCCCAGATGGGAGGATTTCAGAGGCGCAGAACAGATCCAGAAGAACCGGAAGGAACCGTCCAGGTTCCCGGCAGATCCGGAGTTCGGAGCCGAGGAACTCCTCTCCTGAGAGCGGCGTCCATCTTTGGTTTTCCTAGCTGAGGTCCTGAACAATTAGGCCAAGCGATGAATGTTTAATTACGTCTTCCTGCAGCCCTGAGTCCTGATTTCAGGTGGAGATCAGAGGTTTCAGCGGAGGAACGGGCCAAATCCTGGAGGTTCTCCGTTCCTGCCCAACATCCGAGGGTAAAACCGGCTGCAAGTGAGTCAGATCTTCCATCAGAGAGGGACGCTTTTGATTTACATCAAAGGAGGAAGATTTTCCATTAACTTTTTAAAATAATATTTGCTGAAAAACAGTTCAGCTCATAGAGGAAGAATATAAGTCCACGCATAGAAAAGTGCATGAAAATGCTCCTGAAGAGGGTCAGAACTTCACCGTGCAGCTAAAATATGGTTTCAGCAGTGCTGAGATGAGCTCCTGACGGACCTGTGAACATCCTGGGGTTTCCCACTGCACCTAAACGCACCACAGCATCAACGTTTTCATCATTTTGTTGATGATTTTCTCATTCAAGCAATTAAAAAAAAAAAAATGTGTCTGAGATGTTCTACAGCTTTTCTCCAATATCCGACTCCGTTTAGCCGCCGCTCGTTTGTGATGAGTCCCGCGAAAAGATGCTCCGACCACATAAAAGATGCACGGTGCTGAAGAGAAGAAACGATGCCTTCATGCCCCAGTTGCTCCAGTCATTGCTGCTGCTGGTTTGCTCCCAGCGGCTCCAGTTCACAGCTAAAGGAACACCTACGTCAGACTCAAGCCTCTTTCCAAGATGAACCTGACTCGAACAACCGCAGCAATCAAGTGTTTTTTTTAACCTTAACACGATTATAATGTCCCCCCTTTAACTGTAAACCAATTGTAACCTTAATTTTGTGTATAAAATGAATTTTACCTGTAAAATAAAGTTGTCTTAATCTTAAACCGACCCTCATTGACCTCCATCCATCATCCAAGTATATGCTGAATTATTACTGAGCTGCTGTCATCAGAACCCAGATGACAAAAGGTCCTTAAACGCATCACAGATTAATATCAGAGCCGGTCACATGATCAGAGCAGTCGGACCGGCAGGGGGTCATCAACACCTTTAACCTTCACACCCAGGCTGACTGTGAGCATAGAAGAGAGAACACACACACACACACACACACACACACACACACACACACACACACACACACACACACACACACACACACACACACACAGATTCTGTGAAAAAGCTTCTTACCGTTCTGCAGACAATGGAGACGCCCTCCATTCATTTAAACCGGAGAGATGAAAACACACACATGCAGACACACACGCACACACACACACCTCGCTCAGTCTCCTCCTCCTCCTCCTTCTCTTCCTGAGCCTGCCTTCTCTCTCCCACCTCCTTCCTTGCTTTGTCTCCCTCTCTCGTCCAGCCACACCCCCGGCTCCAGCTCCACCTCCCGTCCTCTCCCTCTTTGCCTCATTTCAGCTTCACCTCTGTCCTCCTTTCCTTCCTTCCTGTCGTCCTCCCTCTCCTCTGTCTCTCTCCCTCCCTCCCTCTGCCCCTCCCGGCTGCACAGAGATGCATGGTTGCTTTCTTGACAGCCGCTTCTCCACGTGTCTGCTGGTGTGTGATTACACACACACCCACGCACACGCACACACACGCCTGTCATTCATGTGCACTCAGCCATCCACAACACACACACACACACACACACACACAGAGCGATATTCGTACATTCCTGTGTGTGTGTGCATTCATCGTCTTTTTCCACACGTCTTCTGCATCTTTCCATCTTTCGCCGATGTTGCTGAGAACGCTTTCGTGTTTTTCGCTCTCTGACATCGAGGTTGCCATCGTCAGCGTTTCCCATCGCGCCCAGATTCAAACGCCGATTGAAAACACTCAGCAAATCATTTCTGCACCCGATTCGGGTTCTGGAAGAAACTGCCCGATCATGTGACGCTGACGTGGGCTGTGCATTGATTGTTTCGCTTGTTAAGCCCCCCCCCACCCACCTCCCCACCACTGACACGCCCCTGGACGGACCCCGCTGCGGTACCGTGGCTCCTCTGCGGTACCGTTGGGTCCAGGCAGCACTGACGTGTAGCATCAGCATTAGCATTAGCCTGAGACGGCGACAGCGGAAACAGCGTGGGTTTCCTTCTGCTCTCCACCTTTGACGCCTGCACGTCAGACTCTGCACCGCATCTTATAGGAATTGGATTCGAATTCGATGGCTCTATTATTTAGATCCGCAGACATTGTTTTCAGAAGCTAAAGTCATAGCCCAGCCACGGGCAAACTACGGCCCGTGGGCCACATGTGGCCCGTTAGTGTTTTTAATCCGGCCCACCGAACTTGGAAGAAATTATATTAACCGTGTCATTTTATTTCCTCCTGCAATTTCACGTTTCCCCACTAGATGGTGCACTCCAGATACATCGACCTTTGTTAGGTGCAGCGTATTACTCCACATTTGCACTTTACTTTTTGATCCCTTATCCCTTCTGTAAAGATGAGCGGACCTAAGAAAAGGAAAGTGGACAGAGAATGTCAAGTGTTTAATCAGGGGTGGACAACTAAATATTTTTTCACCGATCAGCTGCTGCATGCCTGATATACCATAACAGACTGTAGCGGTTTTTAGAGAATATAATATCAGCCGTCACTTTGCCACAAAGCATGCTAACTATGCTAGCAAGCAGTCAACGGGAGGCTACTGCTCCGCACTGTTGCTACAGAAACTAAAAGTAAGTTTGTTCATTGTGTTATGTAAAAAATTGAAAATGGGAACGCACGTTGAATAGAAGGAGGACAAGTGCGTCTGCATCTCCTACCGTTTGTGAAGTAAAGAAGGCAGGAAGAGAGTGATGATGATGATGTCCTGAAGGATAACAGAACTTTCAGTGCTTTTAAATAGTAACTTGGTAATAAAAAAAAGCTGTATTTCATTTCATTTTCAGCGTTTTAAGAGAAATTTCAATAAAGAGCTAATCACGTTTTGTTGTAATGTTGTCGTTCATTTTCAATTGATATTAAAGCATAATATTATCTATATATCCCATGATATATTTCACACCTCACATCGGCGACATCGCCGTTGTCAAAGCTTGTGCACGATTAACAAAGTTAAGCTGTTGGGCTTCACCAGAAGCGCCACCAGAGGGCGACAGAGCTGCTACAACTCACAACAGGACAGGAAAGGACATCTTTGTAGGCCCACAATGGCTGGCTGTCTTCCTCGTGTTCCCGCGTCAGTTCCTGCTCAGCCGAGCTTCCAAGCATGCTGAGGGGAGGTAGCCACGCGCTGGGACCCGTATCGAGGCCCGCCGGGACGTCCCAGAGCCGACGGCGGCTCAGGGGACCCAGCGGACACAAACGCTGATTCCCGCACCGTCAAGGACACCACTGAGCAAAGTGGGACGAGCAGAAACAACCGGCAACAGGCGAGTTAGAAAGCAGCGCTGTTGTGTGATGAAAGCAGTTAGCGCGCTAGTTAGCTGCCAGTGCTAACTGCTAACTTCACCCTGTGCAGCAGGACCCTGACTGCAGCACCACCTCCATCAACAGTGGTCTCAGCCAGGAGACCAGCTAGCTAGCCACCAACAACAGTTTCACTTTCCTGACCTGAATGCAAATGCTATCAATGCAAACTTCCTGTGGGCGTGTCTACGATAAGCTGCGGCTGTGAGTTTGAGTCACAGCAAGTAAGGTTCCAGTAAAGCCTCGAGGACTCAAGGATTCAAGGACTCAAGGAGTCGGTCACGGCTGCCTCCGTGCGCGCTGTGCTAGCCCTCCTTTAGCCGTAGCTCCAGCTGGTGCTCACCTACCTGTGCAGAGGTGACCAGGTCCCAGTGGAGCGCAGACAGAACAGGGGGCAAAGGCCACAGACGCCAAACATCACAGCGGACCTCAGCTTCACCAGGCGTGTGTCGCCCACCATCACGGCCCACGCTAACGTCTGGTCACATGACCTGAGCCGCTCCGACACGTCTGTCACCTTCTCAGGAAGTCAGGTGACCACAGAGACTCTCAGGCGGCTCTTACACGGGCAGGAGCGATAACGTGTTTCCATGGTTCCCCTGGAGGGAGGACGCAGTCTGGCGTCCTTGACGATGGAGGCCGGGGGGGGCGGGGCCTCTTCCACCAGGGCCTTTCCCGTCCCAGCAGTGTCGGAACGTGTTTGGCTGTCGGCGTTGGAGTAGATGTTTTTAGTCTCACTTTGTTAGCTGTCGCTGCAGATCTGACTGTGAAAAAAAGCGACGTGCAGTTCGGACTCCGACCTCCGGAGGCAGCGAGTCTCACTGGCTCGCCTCCCGGGACGCGAGCCCATTCATGTGTCCATCGGCGTGGCGCCTCTGCAGCCGTCGGTTAGCAGCTATGGCAGCGCGAGTGTTTCTGCTGAGTAACAGGATGAAAGTTTTAATCCCTGAGGGACGCTAACCGAGCGCTAAGCTACAGATCAGCTCCCAATGCTAGCAGGCAACCTGAGCGCGTTTGCTAAAGTAGATTCAGAGAAACACACTGACCCAGACCATCCTGTCCTGCCTCAAAGCTAACTATTAGCTGTACTGTTAGCATGTAGGGACATTTATAAAGCCTTTGTCTTTCACGTTTTAGAAAAAAAGCACCAAATCCTTTCACAGCTGTGTAGATCCTGAGTGTCAGTGTCCCATCAAGTCGGAAACCCGACGGTTCACAGGTAAAATCAGTCCCGGGACTGGGTCCAGGCTACTTCCTGTTTCCTCTGGGCGAATGCTTTGAATTCCAGTCAGGAGGAGGAAAATCCAATTTCCCTCCTGCGGCGGCTGAGAAAGTGCTGATGCGTGTTGGTGGAGCGTGAATGAGTTCGACCTGCGTCTCCTCCCTCGGATCCCTCCTCCTTTCCTCACCCGCTAAGACTTTAATGGAATCATCGTGCACTCTCACGCTCAGTTCGCCTCCCCTTGACCTCCTGGACTGTGCATGCACACGTGTGAATACCGTAACAGCACCAGGACACACGGAAAAATTAAGACTGGAGAAAACAAACAAACCCTAAGCAGGAAAAACCTTTTTTTTTTTTTTGCTTTTGTGGTTCTTTTAAAGGCTCAGAAAAGCAAAAAGCCGCTTTGATCGCCCCCTGCTGGCGGGCCCGGGTCATTATCAACGCTGGGGGCAGATAAACGTCACAGCAGCGCTACAAACCTGCGAAATAATCTGAAAAAACTCTTTAGCAGCAAGGAATAAAAACAACAACAACAACAAAAAAAAAAACAGCAGCCGGACTGAACCCGGAGACACGCTCCTGCTCTCAGCTGCTTCCTGTTTGATGACATCACATCTGACCAATCAGGACAAACCAGAGAGTCGCCTCTTCATGATCATATGAGCGTTTAATCTCCATCGTTCAGTGCACCTCCTATGTCAAAGCCATGACACCATCATCATCGTCATCATCACACAGAAACAATCATCATCATCATCATCATCATCATCTTCATCAGCAGCAGAGCTACATTCTCATCATTTACAGTGAAGAGTACACTTCTGTAGTATTTAAGACTTTAAATAATATATTTGTTTCATCCACTGTCAGTCTCTTTTAATAGTTTACAGAAGAATAAAGTTGACAGACCGAAGTTTGACCGTCTTCAGGTTTATTTACATCAGGACACACAGAAGAAGAAAACAGCAAATGGCTGGAAATGAAAAGGAGAAGAAGAAGAAGAAGAAGAAGGAGCGAGGTGAGGAGGGAGGGCGTTCGGCAGGGAAGCCAGTGTGTGTGTGTGTGTGCGTGTGTGTTCTTCTCAGCCCTGTGGAAGTTCTGAATGCTGCTAATGAGCTCGTTTCACGGTCACGCCCCCAATCGACACCCCCCCCCACCAACCGAACCTCTGATTTGTCACAAAAACGGCCAATGGTGCTGTACCAAACAGTTGCCACGGCAACAGTTGCCAGCCAGCCCATGCTCATTCGCAACCCGTTGGCTAAACACCCGCGTCTTCAGTTGGTCTGAGGTCATGAAAGGACAACTGGATCGTGTCCGAACCTCCAGAACCAGTCGGGTTCTTCTGAGGATCCAGGAGTCAAAGGNAAAGCTCATCTCACTCGGCTGTTTATGGCTTTGTCACGGCGACGGAGGTCACGACCCCTGCACGTGCCCACGTGTAAGGCTGGTGCACCAGTCAGTCAGTCACGCCCTCCCCCGGAACCATGCTGACTGGTTTCCTCAACACTCTGGACGACTGAATGTTAGCATCACGCTAGTGTTGCTAGAAGCTGTCAGCAACCCAGCCTTGTGGGCGGGGCATCTTTTATGCTAACTTAATACACGCACTTTGTTGAGGATAATCCAACAATGTTTCCACATGACATCATTTATAAGCCTTTCTGTAATTACATTGTTATAATACTTGTGATGCCATGAATGTTTTTTTTTTTTTACAGAATTCAAAAGACTTTCGCATCAGATAGACAAAAGGTGTGTTGACTTATTAGCCATTCGGTGAGCGACATTAGCCTAGCCCGTCACTACGGTAACACCTAAACCGCCACAGCTGATGGTTTGGGATATAAAACTGGTGCAATAATTACAGTTTTAGAGTACAAACCAAAGTTGCGTTAACGTTCATTTTTACTGATTGTCGCGTCATTTTCAAGAGAAATGTTCAATTTATGGGTCTAAACCTCATGATTTTGACGTCATATACAGCATCTGGGTTCGGCTAGTTTCTATCATGGCAGGATAACACTAATCTTTTGAAGTATTGACTAATGTGAAGTCTGATTTGGGTTGGTTGCAGCATGTTCTTCGGCTGTAGTGCAGAGTTTAACTATTAAAGTTCTCCTTGATTTTAACCCGTGAAGGTCCTGTCCAAAGGTCCGAGGTCCATCAGCCGCTCTCACAATAACCACTGAAAAACTGACAGACTCAGTTTTGTGGAGAAACTTAAGTCACCTTTGTAATAAAATAGCATTTTTCCTTCTCTGGCATTTTAACGCAGCATATTTCAGAAGTATTTAGTAAATTCCAGCTACCAGAATGACTTATTTCAGCTTCAGAATGATCTTTATCATATTTTGATATGTTCATACGAAACAAAACACTGAACTTCATACGTTGACATCTTTTCAGGGAGCTTCTCTGAAGGCTGACTCTGGTCTGGTCTAGTTGGGTTTGGGCTGGTCTAGTTCGGTCTACTCTAGTCTGGTCTAGTTGGGTCTGATCTAGGTGGATCTGGTCTAGTTGGGTCTTTGTCTAGTTTGGACTGTTGTGGCCTCGTTTGGCTCTAGTCTTTTTGGGTCTAATCTGGTCTAGTTGGAACTGGTGTGGTCTGGTTTGGGTCTGGTCTGTTCTAATCTGGTCTAGTTGGGTCCGACTGGTCTAGTATGGTCTATTCTAGTCTGGTGTTATCTGGTGCGATTTGGGTCTGGTCTAGGTGGAACTGTCTCGTTGGGTCTAGTCTGATTTGGGTCTGGTGTCGTTGGGTCTAGTCCGGTTTGGGTCTGGTCTCGTTGGGTCTAGTCTGGTTTGGGTCTGGTCTAGTTGGGTCTGGTCTCGTTTGGGTCTGGTCTGGTCTAGTTGGATCTGGTTTTGTTTGGGTCTGGTCTGTTTTGGGTCTGGTCTCGTTGGGTATGGTCTACTTGAGTCTGGTCTCCTTGGGACTGGTCTGGTTTTTGTCTGGTTTCGTTGGGTCTAGTCTGGCTTGGGTCTGGTCTACTTGGGTCTGGTCTCGTTGGGTCTGGTCTGATCTACTTGGGTCTGGTCTCGTTGGGTCTGGTCTAGATGTTTTTTTCTGAGCTCCTCCTTCCTCTGGCTGTTTTAGTTAACTCTTCGGGATGGACTGACGTCTCAAACGTCCCTGTACGTCAGAGCAAGTCTGAATTGACCGACTGGTGGTCTGACTGGTGGAACTGGTGTGTCAAGCCTGCTGAAGCTCAGCAGCGTTCTCAGCAGGTAACACAGCAGCTTCATCCCAACAGAGTTCTGGATTAAGAAAAACTGTAGCTAAAAAGAACTTCGACTCCCGACCTTTCCGAGGGCCCCTGAATGCATCATCGCGCATCATTTCCTGTCGTTACTCAGCATCTTCGTCGCTCCTCTTCATCAAGACTGCAGCAGTGAGACGGGTTTTGTCTCTTCCAGCATGTCGCTGTTAACTGAGGGAGGACCATGTCCTTTTGCTGATTGGATGATGGGAGTAAAAGGGGTGGAGTCAAAGCGCGGCGTGGAGGGAAATACAGGTGAATCACTGTGACCGTGGGTGTGTTTACACGTGCGTCCGCTGACAGTCTCTACAACTACAAACTCTCTTTTCAAAACACTCAGCCATGATTCACGCACAGAAATAAGAGAGTTAGCATTTTTAGCCTTCCTGCTAGCATACTAAACAAAAGTAAACGATTGCATCTTTTGATCAGGTTTGTTAGCATTTTCTCCAAAAGTGTGAAATATTATAGATGGATGTCAGACGCAGCTTTACACACGTACGCGTGAACACACTCACCAGTGATTTATCAGTGTGTGTGTGTGTGTTCTGTACACATCAGGCAGCAGGATTCTCCTTAAAACTGAAGAAGGGAAGCACGAAGCGCGTCGCCAGCTTTTCTTTCTCAGTGGGAGCAGCAGCTGACGTGGCGGGAGGGGGCGGGGCCGCTGGCCGGGTGGCACAGCGGCGGCGTGGAAATAAGATCATGGATTTATCTGTGAAATTAGCAGCAGCTGCTGGACTGTGAGCGCTCCGCTCCCTCGCTGACGCCACCCTCCTTTTAACGCCCGCTGACACCAACAAAGAGGAGCGGTGCCGCCCCGGAGGCCGCCTCCAGGGGGCGCCAGGTTCCAGGGCTGTCGGTGCTGGTTCAGAGGCAGCAGGTGGATCTTTTTTTCACAGAGCCACTAGTTTGTTTCTGAGCTACCCTAAAATTCTAAACATCACTAGAAGAACTATGGCAGACGACAAACAAATAACACAAAGTTATATGAAGACGACCTCCTGTTGTACGCACAGGATTATCTATCACTGTATCGATTATTAATGATTAATAACAGGTTTCACAAAGAAAGCCACATGCTCCCTGACTCTGGCCGAATAAAGTTTCCAGAAGAGGCCGCGACTCTGAACCGGCACCGCAGCCGTTCGGAGGAGGAGGTCAGCGCCTCCAGCCTGACCCGTGGCTGAGCACAAACAGGGAAACTCCATCTCTGATATCTGAGCAGCTCCCTGACGGGTTTAGGGACAATAAAGACAATAAAGCCTTCTAACGAGAAGCCCGGCCGCCTCCTGCAGCACTCAACACGACGGGAGGAGCGAGAGAGCGCGGAGCCAATCACGTGACTGCAGCCGCCAGTCCTGGCGGCCAATCGCTGGGCGTTATCCGCTGCCGAAGGTCAGAGAGTGGGCGGAGCGCTCGCACCGTCTATGAGTGTCCGGGGTTTGCTCCACAGAGTTCAGCCGGACGTGGTGACAAACTGCAGAACCCATCGGAGACGTCGCGGCCGGTCCGCCGCCGACGGGCCGCTGGGCACGGCCAGCGTCCTCCGGGTCACAAACGCATGCTCGGGACAGGAAAAAAACCGATAAAAGTCTGTTTGGACTTGAAGTAGAAGACGAAAGTCAGTTCTAAAAGAGCATCCGGCAGGACTGCGGTCTCCAGGACAGCCTGGGACAAGGATCAGTTTGACCGGTTTAAAGCTACAATGGAACGTTCACTGCCTGACGCAGGGGTGGGTTTCTGATTTATCCAGCAGTATCAAAAGAAACATAAATGGAATCGACAGCAGAGCTGCGGCGGCGGCGGCGTCTTCTCCTAACGGCCGAACTTTGAGTTTCTCAGCTGTCTGCCGCCCTCGTTTTCAACACACCAGCTTCTCAGATCAAGAAAAGAGAGACAGACAGCCATGAAGGTGCAACGGCAGAGCTCGTATTCACGCCTCCATTTACCGGGGAGAGCCGGGCGGGGCAGGAGACTGGCTCACGGTCGCCCCTGGTTACCTAGAGGAGGGGCTACTGCACTCAGAGGCAGGGCAACAGAACTGATGGGCGATGTCATCATCTTCCTCCTCTCTAAGACACAAAACAGTAGGAGAGACAAAGAGAAGGAGGAGAAAGAGAGGAGAGGGTTGAAGAAGAAAATGAAGGTGGAAGAGCCGGGTGGTGCAGTACTACGGTCGGCCGCCGGGTGTCAGTGTTTGCCTGTGTGGCTGCAGGAGGGACATGAGATTAAGATAAAGATGAAGCAGCGTCCAGGCGGGACTTAAATAATCTATAAATGATCAGTTTGACTCAGACTCACTCCAGAGGTGAGTGTGGAGGACAGGTGGAAGAGGGAAGGAATGAGGGATGATGAACAGATGGATGAAGAGGCAAAGGTTTCTGAGATTTAGCCAAATAAATGTGGGTTTTTTTAGATATCGGCCTAGCGATCAAAAGCTCTTCAGCCTGTTGATGTGAAAAGCTTGAATTAATCTGTATGAAAACTTTTTTATTTCAACGTTTGGGAATTTCTATACTAGATTTATAAACCCATTTATTTCGTTTTCCTGTTCAAATCCGTCCCTTCACTGCGTCTCTAAAATAACTGACGCAGGGTTTTCTCTCCTTCCGTAGCTTCCTGTCATCTGAACAGCCAGAGTGGGTCAACAGGAAGTCTTTAAAGGTGCAGAGGCAGAAAAAAAAAAAAAAACAGCTGTGGGATGTTGACCTCCCCGCTAGGGCAAGATTAAAGACAGAAATGTAGTTCCACCAGAACCATCACAATGGTCGCAGCTGTCCATCAGCTCCAGCAGACAGAAACACGAATGACTCCACGCTGCTGGGACCTTCAGCGTCCCAGGTATGAACACAAGAACCTGTCTGCGGGGGTCCAGGTTGTCCCTCCCCTGAGACACCATCAGAAGGTATGAAAGCCTGGACAGCATGCTTCAAAGAGCAGCAGAGGGGGCAGAAATCTACTGGAACGCGTGAACATACACACCTGGTCAGTAATAACCTGTAGGCAGGAAGTGGATGGCTGTCACAACAGCGCCAGACGCACGCGTCCTGCTGCAGGCCAGGACCGCAGGGCGGCAGTGGCAGAAAGCCACAGCTAGGTCCCATTTCAGAGACGGTCGCAAAACCTTTGGAGTCCACCCGGAGGTGTTAATGTGGACTCTGCTGCCCTCTGCTGGTCGCATGCGCTCATGGCGGATTTCAGGATTCACAAAGAGAAACGTCCCTCCATCTGACGGCGCTCACCCTGGCTAGTGTCTGTGGTGTCGCCGAGCTTGAGTTTATTTCCTCATTGTCACAGTTTTATGGCTGTTCTCTGAATGAACACGGAGGCAGAGTCTGAAAAAACGAGCAGCTACGCAGGAGCCGAAGCAGCTCAGCATCACAAAGTGATCAAGGATGAAGGAAATCAAGGCACAGTTTCACTTTATTTCATCATTTATGCAACTGGCCTTTTTCACGCCGCTTTAGACGGATGAAAGGAGGATGAGGGTGTCAGAGGAAGAGGAGAGAGAGGCATGATGGGATGGAGGAGGAAGAGGGATCAGGTGGAGACGCTGCTTCATCTTCTGCTTCATGTCTGTGTGATAATAAAGTTATCACAGCTTCAAAAAAAAAAAAAATACGGCTGGGAAGGAGCGTGCATGTGCGTCATAATTATAACTGACCAGATGCTGCGGATAAAAAACAGGATGTGGAAACGTCCTTTGTGAGATTAGTTAGCAAAAATAAAAGCTGAACAGGAAGTACTTTTCAAACAAAAATAACCAAAACAAGAGTGTGGATGTGAATACGTGACCGGCTGTCACCAAATAATCCAACTTTAGGGGGGGAAATGTGCTTGGACACAGTCGCCCAGTGGGAGTGCGCCCTTTGGGTGGTGTTTTCTGACTGTTTAGCAGGTAAAAAGAACAAATGTGTGGCTTTCTACGATGTGGTGAGGTGTGGGAGTGGGGCCTGCGTGGCGAGTGGAGGGAGAGCTCAGGGAGGGACAGCGGCTGAGGCTGGGTGTTGGGGTGGGGGACTCTGGCCCTTACCTTGCCTGCTCGTGGTGCTTGGCGGGGGGCAAGGCGCAGGGAGGCTTGGGCAGGCGGAGGCGCGCGGGACAGCAGTACTGATGGTAGGTGGCGTGGCTGTTAGAAGGTAGGCTGGAGGAGTAGAGAGAGGAGGAGGAGGTGGAGGAAGGAGTGGTGATGCTGGAAGGGTTGTTGGAGGAACGACAAGAGGTGGTGGTAGTAGAACAGGTGGAGGAGGAATAAGACCTGACAGGGAGAGAAAGAGGGATAGAAAGACCCAGAGGGAGAAGGAGAAAAAAGAGAGAAAAATAAAGTCAAGAGAGAAACAAAGACAGACAACAACAACAACAACAACAACAACAGACAGGCACACATAAACAAACACCATTAGCACAGTTAGCATTACAGTTAGCATTACAACACAATGTCAGCAATAGCTTAGCACGTGGTATTATGGCAGCATGTAATGATTAGCAAACAACTCCTGGTTTAGAGCAGAAAGCAGCATCAGCATCAGCATTAGCTTAGCGACAATAAATAATGGCAGCATAGCAATTAGCACACAGTTACAATTAGGTCACAACACTTAGCTTTAGTTAGCATATCTTACCATGTTAGCACTATCATTGCACACAATATCAATGGCAGCATTCAGTAGTTAGTACCAGGTCTTAGCTCGTCATACTGGCAAACAACATTAACATACATTCAGTGTTAGCTTAGCGGTTAGAACAAAGAGTACACTGGCTTAATGGTTAGCAGACAATCAATTTCAGCCGTTAGCACTAGCAGTTAGCATCACAGTGGTACATGTATAGTGTACAGTGATTCAGGAGAGGGAGGATGATGTACAGATAAAGTTTACTGAGTTTTCAGAGGGACGGGGGATGGGGGGGCGGCTAAAATATGCTCCATACTTTGACTCGGCTAACGGGTTCGAATGGTTCAGTTATGGTGTCAACCCAGTGGCTTCTGTTGCATACAACCGGAAACAACAGCCATCGACTGTGAAAACACACAGACGCGACACCGAAGGCGCTGGCACTTGAACCCATTTCAGGAATTTAGTCAGTCCCGGTGGCAGCGACGGCTCCTTGTGCTCTATGCTAACAGGAAGGTCAGGAGAAACCACTCCACCTCTTCCCTGACGGGATCGATCTTCTTTTCCAATGTCATGTAAATGGACCACATCTGGATTCAACCCAAACGTCCCCGAACCAAACACCTGATCCCACTGAGACGCACCGTGGAAACCCGTCCATCACTGATGATGTCACATCCCAGCACACAGAAAGAGAAGTGGGTTAGTGATTATCAGAAAGAGAGAGAGAGAGAGAGAGAGAGAGAGAGACAGAGAGACAGAGAGAGACAGAGAAAGGGGGAGGGAGAGAGAGAGAGATTTAATCCCCACAGGGTTGTTGGGATTAGCCTGAGATCTGGAGGGTTATGTGAGGTCATGTGATCAGAGGATGCTCCCTGATTGGATCGGTTCACTAAGCCAGTTCACAGTCCGGTCCCCTTCCCACACACACACACACACACACACACACACACACACACACACACACACACACTTGTCCTTCATCCACTCACTTCGTCACCCTCTGACAGGTAACATCTGCCATCTGCTTTGAGTGATTTTTATTGCAGTGCACTGCCCCCTGCAGGTCACTTCAAGAACGTCGATTCCAGACGTGACCGTTGTTTCTGTAAAATCGCAGCCACGACGCCAAACTGGTGTGAAAACGTTGTGCAACAGGAAAAGGCTGTGATGACGGAATCATCAGCCTTCAGGAAAGGCTGGACGGTTAGTTCGCGCAGTGATAATGCTGAGAAAGCGTGTCCCACCAGGGGGCGCCATTTTCACCAATACTGACAAAAAGCTCCCACACGGTCCAGTCAGAGCACCATCCCACCATCCTCACCTTCTGATTCCATTGATTCTAAGGTAATGTGATGTGATTGTCCGGAACAGACGTGCACGTCTCCATCCTGAAACGGCGCCGAACGCACCACAGCGAACGCACCACAGCGAACGCACCACAGCGAACGCACCACGCCGCCGCCGCACTCTCGGTCCCTTCTGGAAACAGTTATTCACCGTTAATGCTAAGACTCCTTGGAGTCCAGGTTCTCAGGTGTGAATGACTGTTCTGTCCCCTGACAACGCGAGCTACAACCAGACGGGTGGTGGTGGACGACTGTTGCCTCCAAAAGACACAAGAAACAAGCTCGGCTGTCTGACTCAAAATGTGAATGAAGGCAAAAGTTGCACTGACAGGAGCACCCAGCTCCAGAAAGGAGGCCATGCCAACGGCGTTGTCAAGGGCAACCGGAGCAAATGAAGAAACATGTTGTCACGGTAACTGGGACTGCACACGTGACGGTGTGTGCGCATGTTTTAAATAGATCCTCCTGCAGCTGCTGCTGCTCAGTTGACTTAGTGTTTCCAACTGGTAACGTGTGCACATGCGCACCACGCACACGTACACAAACACACACACACACACACACACACACAAACACACACACTCGCAGCTGGACCCCCAGGGTGTTGTCCTGTGGCTCAGTACTGAGAGGTAATTCATCACTGCTCTATTGATATCAGCTAGCCTAGATTTCTCTGCAGCAGGACGCAGCGCACACACACACACACACACACACACACACACACACACACACACACACACAGGCAGGCCTTGCTGATGTTTAACTACGGTGCAGCTGCCCGCAGCACTGCTCCCGGCACACATGCGGGAACGCACAAATACGCTGGCTCAGCTCTTGCTGGCTGATCCCAGGTCAGCGCGTGCCGCAGACGTAGGCCCCGGCGGCGGCGCATCGCGGCGATAAACACGCAGTCATCAGCCGAACCGACGGCAGCAGCGCACGCGGCTGTTTATTGCTTCGACAGCACGGACAGAAGATGCATTCAGGTACACTGAACAGTCGGCCAGCTGGACGCCTGATGACTGATGCCAGGAAGTGCGTCTTTTGGCGTATTTGGGCTACCACAACGGAGGCGACGGGGATTGTCCCGGCAACCCCCTCCGCGTGCTCCCGAGCTGGGACATGCGCCTGAACGCACCGCCTTCCAGCTGGGACTCTTCCCGCCTGCGCCCAGCTAACGCGACTGTTGACAGCGGGTCGCAACGGCGCCGCTGCCGAGTTCCGGCGGCTCCCGGCCCAGTTAGCATGCTAGCATGTGCTGCCTCCGCTCAGCTGCATCATCTGGAAGCACGGGAAGGTGGCTGCGAAGCCGCAGTGGAGCCGAGCGTTTCTGCTATTATGAAACGAGCCATGCGCCACCCTTCCTCCTCCATCCTCCTCCTCCACCTCTTACTGCTGCTGAGCTGTTACCATGACAGCAGTTACCCCCCAACCTTTGACACCAGCTGGCAGCTCCATGTCTCATTTCCATGTTACCAAATATAACACAGACTGACTGACACACACACACACACACACACAAACGATCACACCCGGGCGGAGGGTTAAATCCTTCACGTCGGGCTGATCGGTGAGTGACCCATAAGCAGCTGATCTACGCTAACTTTATAGGCCCACCACCACCTGTGGCCTGCTGCTGCCACCAGCTCTGGCTGACGGCGCCACCATCAGGGAAGGTTCTGCAAGGAGGGGAAAAAGGGTTCCCGACAACCGAGCTAGCCTCGCACGGTCGGCGGGCGGCGCCGTCCGAGGCTCGGTACCGAAAAAGGAACGCTCTAGTTTGAGAAGCTCTCATGGCGGGGAGCGACTGAGTCACCGCTGCCTCGTGTTTCTCTCCTCTTCATCCTTCTGGATCCCACAAATGTGATCCTGTGACACTCCGACACCCACGGCGGAGCACTACACCTCCCTCTCTCTCCCTATCTCTCCCTCACTTCTGAGCAACATGCCATCACGACTGATTTCTGGTGCTCAGTCACGTGCTCATTCACGTGCCGATTCGGGATCAGTCCGCTCTTTTGCGTGCCGTTTCGCTCCATTTACAGCTCTTACTGGTTTTGCTGGGCTACAGGCTTCAGCCGCTCACTGGTTCCAGTTGGCTGCTGGGAAAACACAAAGCCTGAAAGTTCCCGAAACCTGTAAAACATCAAATCTCAACCGCATTTCGGCTAAAATAAATCCTGGTGAGACTGTTTCTGTAGTTCTTCTCCACCGATGAAGCACCTGTGATGAAGCATGGAGGCTCCTGTCAGGCATCACAGCAGCTACGGTCAGGAGCTACGTGGTCCAGCACGGGAACGAGCCTCGGACCAGACTGGAGGCCAACGCTAAGGCAACGGTGGAACCAGTCAGAAGCTCCAAATGGGTTCTTCATCTTCCTGACCTCGTGCTGGCCACCAAGAGTGAGCGTGACGCTGGCTCACCGGTCACCAGGATCTCCACGGTGGTGGACATCAGGAGGTCAAGTGTCCGGCTGAGTCAGCTGAAGGTTGATGGACACAGGTCAAGAGCTGGAGAGCATCAGAACCTCCATCAAGAGGAAACAAGAAGATCCAAGATGGATCATCATGAAGAAGATGACCTGCTGAGCGACTGTATCAGTGTCTGGAATCTGGAGGAAAAGTGGAAAACTAATCAGTGATGGACCGACGAGAAGCCAAGGTCCAGCAGGACGAAGACAACCAGCAGAAGAAGACGAGGTGCTTGGAAACGACCAGACAGCAGCGGTGCTGACCTCCAGCTGATTCCACCATCAGACCCATCACCAGAAGCTCCAGGAGACCTCAGACTCTGGGCCCAGACTCTGGCTCGGCTTTCCTCCATCCGTCAACCAGCCGGTGGGTCTGACCCGCTGGGGCGGGGAGTATTATGGGCTGTGTGTCATGGGTATTTCACAAATGTGAGCAGGAGCTGATGACTAACACAGCATCCATCACCCTGCATGATGGAACATCCATCTATCCATCATTCATCCCTCTGTCTGTCCATCTATCCATCCCTCCCTCCCTTCTTTCATCCATCCATGCATCCCTGCATTCATCCCTATATCCATCCCTCCATCCATCTTTCCAACCATCCATCTTTCCAACCATCCGTCTTTCCAACCATCCATCCATCCATCCCTCCATCCATCCACCCATCATTCATCCCTCTGTCTGTCCATCCATCCATCCCTCCCTTCCTGCATCCATCCATCCCTCCATTCATCTCACTATCCATCCATCCTTCCCTCCATCCATCCCTCATTCATCCATCAATCCACCCCTCCATCCATGCATCCATCCCTCCATCCATCCCTCATCCCTCATTCATCATCAATCCACCCCTCCATCCATGCATCCATCCATCCCTCCATCCATCTTTCCAACCATCTATGCTTCCTTCCATTCATCCATCATGCCTCCCTCTTTCATCAATCCCTCCATCCATGCATTTATCCATACATCCCTCCATCCATCTTTCCAACCATCCATCAATCCCTCCATTCATTTATCCATGCATCCCTATATCATCCATCCCTCCATCCATCTTTCCAACCATCCATCCATCCCTCTATCATCCATCCCTCCATCCATCCATTAATCCCCCATCCATCCACCATCCATCTTTCCATCCCTCCATCCATCATCCCTCCATCCCTCAATCCATCCATGTATCCCTCATCATCCCTCCATTAATCCTTCATCATCCATCCACCAACCATCCATCCCTCCATCCATCCATCCATCCATCAGAGCTCCTGGAGTGTGATAGCGACGGAGCTCTAAGGATGCTCCAGCCTATCTCAGCAGGCGGTGGGCGGGTGGGAGGCGGGGCGACGCTCTGCGGTTGGTTGCCAGCCCATCACCGTTCACTCACACATCTGAGGGTCTCGCATCAGAAGAACGCCCACAGGAACGGAGAAAGCACGCAGCCCTCACGCAGGTCTGCGACTACCAAACCAACCATAGCCGCTGACACCTGTGGAAGCTGTAGAGCATGCTCTACACCGAGCTGCTCGTTGCAAGTAGGAGACACCAGCGGAGACTTTGGCCTAAACGGACGTGGGCCCGTTAGGGAAGGCCACGGTAACGGTGCCTTCCTTGTGTCGGTGCAGCCTCACCCAGAGATCCTGGAGCAGGCGGTGTAGGCAGCGCTGAAACAGGCTGCCATGCCTGTGTGTCATTCTGCAGTGTGGGATTTACTGGCTGCTGATCAAGTCAGTCAGAGAGGCAGCGAGCAGCCGACCGAGCGCGGCGATTTCATAAGCACCGAGCGTTAGCGTAGCTGCTGTCACACCGCATCGCTCTGCCCGGGCTGTTGCATCTTCTGCAGGCTTCAG
>BJFM01004413.1:0-12263 GCA_016586285.1 Arothron firmamentum | reverse complement strand
TCCAAGCTGCGCCCGCCCCCTCCGCTGAGGCCGCCGCTCAGCAAACACCTCTATCTATCAACGATCGCGTTCTCTCAGCAGGGAACCAAAGCAAACCGAGCAAGCGTCTGCTGAGCCTGCGTGAAAAAAGCTGCAGCGTTAGTGGCGCTCAAGGTCAAAGGCTAACGGGGCCGACGGCGAAGCAAACCCTGAGCTGACGGCGCCTGACGGGACCCTGGCGGTCCGAGGTTTACGCCCTTCGAAGGGTTTCAGAGAAAGGATTCAGATGTGGAGGCTGAAGGTGAGGCGCTGGTCCGGTTCGGAGGTTCTGCTTTTAAGGAAGTTCAGATCAGACAAACCAGACGCGCCGTGAGCCGGTTTCTGCTTCGCCGTCATCGTCCCAGGACCTTCGGCCTTGCTTGTATAAGAACAAGTTGAAGTCGGACTTACGATTTGTGGTGGTGCAGGGTGTGAGCGTGGTGGTTGTTGGAGGCGTTGGACCTGTGGAGGCGCTCCAGCCTCTCCTTCTCCTTCTCCACAAAGTTGGTGTTGGTGCCGGTGCTGGTGGAGGGCAACCGGGTCAGGCGGCTGTGGGCCCGTGGCTGATCCCTGGGGGGGATGGGTGGAGGAGGAGGAGGTGGAGCAGGGCCCGAAGAGGAGACCGGAGCGGGGATCTGCGTCGGTATGGAGATGGAGATGGAGGTCGGGGCCGGGGCCTGCGAGGGGACAGGAACCGGGATGGTGGTCACACTGGTGCTGTTGTAGGAATGGTGGGTGGAGGAGGAGTGGTGCTGCTGTTGGTGGTGGTGGTGCTGGTGCTGATGGAGTGAGAATGAAGGAGGAGCTTGGGGAGGAGCTTGGCTGTTGTAGTGGTGGTGATTCTTTGCAGACATGGAGGCTGATGTCATCTGGGCCGGCGGAGGTGGTGGAGGAGGAGGTGGGAGAGGTGGCTCAGGGGGAAGAGAAGGTGGAGGGGGAAGGGGAGGCTGCCGATCGTGACGCAGGTCCTTATTCTCCTGGCTGAGACGGTCCAACTGGACCTCCAGCTCCTCGATTCGGCGCCGCTGAGTTTCGAGAAGTTTCTGCTGGCTTTCAATGATATTGTTGAGTTCAAGAAGGTACTCCACGGCCCGGTTGGGGCTCTCTGGGCTGCCCTGGCTCGGCCCTTGATTAGCATCCATGACTAGCGTGTCTGAGGGTTAGCACAGAGGCTAATGGCTATAGCGCCTCAGGGTAAACACCTGGGGAAACGCCCAGTCGCTGAGGTTGACCGATGAGGAACTCCTAACAGTTGGTAGAATCCAGGAAGAGCTTAACCTGACCAGGAAAGGTGGACTAATGAAGGCGGATGTCGGACTTGCCGAACTAAACTAGTTGGTCTACTCTACAACCAAAGAAATCTAAACACTACACACCGAGACCCTAAAGCCTACACCCTTAAAACGGCCCTACGCCCTCCCCCCCACCAACAGCAAGTGGGGGGGAGAGAACTTCTTCTTCTTGGAGTTCTGTTTGGCCAATCAAGGTGGACCTGGCAGTCGCTGACCCCGGTCAGAGAGTCTCAGGAAGCGTTCGACCATCCCCTGCTTCGGTCAGGCGCTTCTGTCAGGGTTCGGACCCATGACGGCTGAACCAGAACCAAAACAAAGATCAGTTTGTTGTCCAGAAACAGCTGTGGGTCAGTGGTCCAGCTGTGTCCACTCTTCGCCCTCCATGCAGAGGATCAGCAGCTGGGATTCCAGGGAGCAGGATTCCAGACTTCAGTCCACGCTGATTTCATTTGTCCCTCTGCCCTCAAAGAAAAGGACATGACCGGTTCTGGAACCGATCCGGCGCGAGTGGAACGGGGGTCGTCCAAAACCACAGTCGGGGCTCCGGAGGTCAGTCACGCCCAGGCGCCCACGGAATCCATCCCATCGCGATGGTGCACGAATAAGAAATGGCGTGGAAATCTTCAAAAGGTCAACAAAACTCTCTGGACGCGGAGACACTGAAACCAAACCCGTCCAGTCCGACTCGTCTCCCGAGCTCGTCTTCTCCCAGGGGTTCACCCGCAGGCCCCCGCCTGCCGTCCCGCTCTGACTGAAGCCACGATATGCAGAGGTCGAAGGTCATGTCAGATGTCGGCCATCTTCCCGCACGAGCCGCGATGTCCGGGAGTCGTCGTCATGCCGTCAGATGTCTTTGCTCACGTCCCGCCGTCCATCTGAGATAGCAAAGAAGAAGAGAGCGAGCATGAGAAGACAGAGACTCACATCACCGAGGAGGACAAATGGCCTCAGGGAGGGTTCCAGGCCTGTCGGACGTCCCGACCGAGACGCTGAACGGAAATCAGTTTAGACGGTGTTTCGAGTAGACGTGATAACGTGAGCAAAGACGAAACGGGAGACGTCTCCAGCGGACTGAAGACAAAGGCTGACCGGATTTAAACTGAAGCCGGTGGACGCTGGCTTTCCCGCCTGCTTTGGGAAAACAGACCCTTTCGCACTGCGTGGCTGAGTCCATTCCACACACACGGGGGTGTAAAGAGCAAGTCTTTCACTCTGTAGCCGGTTGCTTGGTTACCAAACACACACCAGCCAAAGGACACCCATAAGGAGTCGCGGACACTCGCGTATTTGAACGCGGGACACGGTTGTGAAACGCGGTGATCAGCTCTTAGCTCTTCGCCCCCCCCACCCCGGGTCTCTCCTGGAACAAACACAAGGAAGAATAACCAGGAAGTCCGGGCTCAGCAGTTAGCCGCGGGATCGGTGTGAAGCGTTTGAGTACAGCGGCCAAACCGTTTCAGCTTTCAGATCTTTTCCAATCAAACACATTTAATTATTCACGACTCCCTAACTGACCAACATCGCTCTCTCCGTCCTCTCCCTCTCTCTCTCTCTCTCCATCCTCTCTCTGATGGGGAACGTGTGATCATTCTGCAGGTTGTTGTTTCATGTCTGATTCAACGATTCTGAACATAGATTTAGGCACAGAACTTGGGACAACTGTGTGTGTGAGCGTGTGTGTGTGTGTTGTCTGGTTATTGCACTCAGGTGTGTAGATGTGAAAGATAAACAGGAAGTCAGTGAGAACTGTTGAAGCTGGAACTCTGCCCCGTGGACCATCACGTCGGCCCAGGAGGGGATCGTTTACTGAATCAAGAGCTCGTTCGCTTCTCTGACTGAGCATCTGCTCGATGTCACAGGAAGAAACGAAGGAAACTGAGTAAAGTCTTAAAGGAAGCTAGTTCAACTAAAATTCGCAGACTCTGTAAATAATCAGTTTGACAAACACAGGGTGAGTTAATCACGCGACAGCAACCGTCACCGAACATGCTTGACCAAGCAATGGTGCTCAAGACTGCCCCCGTGGCTCTCGGAGGTACTACAACATGAAGAAAGGTGGCTGAAGGCTCTGGGACCAGTGTCCTGGCTGGCCAAACTGGGACCAGTGAAGTAAAAGTTGATGACAGTGATTTGATGAGCTGTGCAACTGAAGCAGAAGGTGGTAGCCTTCCAATATTCGATATAAAACCGTACTATCCTGAACATACAGTATGTCAGCCTATACTGGTTCAGTCAGCCAGGGGCTTCTCAGAGCCTCTTAAAGGTTCCCAGATGTTCTCAGATCTTCTCAAAGCTTCTCAGAGTTTCCCAAAGCACCTCAGAGCCTCTCAGAGGTTCCCATAGCATCTCAGAACCTCTCAGAGGTTCCTATAGTATCTCAGACCCTCTCAGAGTTTCCCATAGCATCTCAGAGCCTCTCAGAGCTACTCAGAGCTTCTTAGAGCCTTTCAGAGGGTCTCAGAGGTTCTCAAGGCTTCTTAGAACCTCTCAGAGCTTCTCAGCTCTAGTGTTTACAGTCAAAAGGGACTGGAGCATTAGATGGTCCAGAATGGAGGCCAGGCCACACAAGAAGGTGTCTCAAGGCTGCAATCAGCAGCGTCCAGTCTCTGACTTCAACCATTTTGACTAACTTTACCTGGACGACTGAGGGTCCACACGGGCCTCTTGTTGGCTTGTACATTTCTTTCTCTCTGTCCTCTCGGGTGCCAGACTTTAGCCTACGCTCTGACTTTTTCCAGAGCTCCCGAGTTCACCCGAGGCTCCCCCAGAGTTAGCACCAAGACGCTAACCTGATTCCCTGATCACAACGGACCCGAGGACCTTGGCGCAGTGGCGGAGAGCAGAAGTACTTCAGTACGTTCAGTAAAACTGACAGCTTCCACATCTCCTCAAACGTTTGGATCTCCTCGTATGAGCAAAGCCGGTGTGCTTCCATCTGCTGAAGGGGACTGAGGCTAATTTAAAGGCATGGCTGCCACGCTTCTGCCCGATGGAGAACAGTGGGACTCCAACAGGCTGCGGTATCTATTTTTCATGTTACAAACCGCAGAAAGAAGCCTTAAAACACGGGCAACCGGCGCTAGCTACAGGTGCACCTCTCCTGCGCTCTCTGTCCAGAATCACAGCCGCTTCAGTCGGCTCAACACAACCGGCCTGTTTTTGTTCCTTTTCCGAGTCAACACCAGATTCTTCTGCCTGGGTCAGTCGGCAAGCAGCTGTCAGCAGCTACACAACAGCCAAAGTCGCATCGGTTCCGAGCACCGGCAGGAGGAAGGTCCCGGTTTTATCTCACCTAACGGATAAAAAGAAACCAGGTTGTTCTCGCAGCTGTAGCCGCACAGGTTGACGTGTGCGGAGCAGCAGCCGGAGCCTCCGACCGCAGCGTTTGTCGCATCAACCGAACTCCGTCGGGTGTAGGTGGCGGCGTGTAATCGTTTAACGCTAGCGCCTTTAATTTGTCTTTTTTTATTAAAAAAACGGCTGCGTTTTAGGGCACGACACACATGTGGACGGTACGTCCCCCACATGTAACCCAGCCCACCACGCTCCTACGCAGCACACACACATGCACACATCACACACTGTAGGCTGCAGATACAGTCACATAGCTCTGATGGCCTATATATCCAACACACACACACACACACACTCACACACACTGCAGCAGCCATGAAAACAGGAATAAAAAGCAAGCAGTGGTGCCTCACAGGTTTCAGCAGCTCCTGCAGAGGTGATGGAGGGATGAAAGTGGAGGAGGAGGAGGAGGGAGGCTTATTGATCCTGGCTCATCCCTCCATCTCCTCCTCCGCTGCTGCTGCTGCTGCTGTCACCATCATCTCCTTCGTACAGTAGGAATAAAAAAAGACAGCGCCGCTTGGCTTCCGTCTGGATTGCGATCAGTCCGACTTCTCCTTCGCAGCCTGCTCTGCTGCCCTCAGCGCTGCGGGCCTGCTCCTCGTCCTCCTCTCTCCTCCTCCTGCTGCTGCCGACTCAATCTCTTCCTAATTATCATTCCTCTGCGTCTGACAGCCAAGCCCCATCCACCGCTGCGGTGCTGACAATGGCCTCCGCGCTGTGCGTGTGTGCGAGCGCACGGAGCTGAGGTGTCGGTGTTTTTCCCTCTGCGATGTTCTGCCCGTGGAGAGGAGGAAGAGGAGGAGGAGGAGGAGGAGGGGAGGAGGAGGTGTCAGGCTCAGACAGGCTGCTGAGATAGAGGGATGAAGGAGGTGGAAACAGCCGTGGAGGACGCGTGTGCGCGCGTGTGTGCGCCGTCACGCAGAAATCACATTACTGATGCTTCGCTGCACATCTCTCTCTCTCTCCCACACACACACACACACGCACACACACACACACACACACACACACGCACACACGCACACACACCCTTTTTAGACACCTCAGATTTCACCTTTAATGAATCATAATGCAGCTGTGAGCTGCATCATGACCGTGATCAAGCAGGAACGTCAGATCCACCTTCTCAGACACCACTGTGATTAATTGCTGGGATTACTGGGATTACTGGGATGGATATTTTCAGGGTGAAAGTGGAACCGGCGGTCGTTGTTGCGAGAAGCTACCAGGAAGACAACAACTGTTCTAATCAGACCGGCGGCGCTGGTATTTCCTCTCTTCTCCAGGTCTGCTGCTCAGGTGGTGCTGACGACATGTGACCATCCAGGTGCATGGACAGATTTCCTCACTAAAGTCCCCCCCCCCCAGCAGGACGTCCGCTTACGGAACAGCCTGAGGAGGGGACCAGGAGGAGGACTGGCTGTCCCAGTTTAGGCGGCCTCCTGCAGGGGGCGCTGTGAATTACCCAAGCGAAGCTTTGTCTCTCATATTCTCGCTAACTTTTCAGACCTTCTGCCGTCACAAACATTCGTCTTCCCCGTTGAAAGCAGCACCATTAACATATCCGCTCTCAGCTCCCACTTTGCCCTAAACGCAGTGGAAAACGCCACAGACGCATTAAAATCACATCTGAGGTCTGACTGAGAGGGTGATTCAGAGAGTGCAGATGCTAAAGTCAGAATGGCGTCTTTAAGGTCAGGAGGGACCTGGAGATTCACCTCAAAAAAAGGTATTTCTGGAACTAAAACACCGATAAAACATAAAAGCCTTTAAAAGAGCAGAACTGAAGCTGGAGGAGCTGCTGGCAAAGACAGTAACTTCCCAGACTGATCCAGAATTTCTCTGGATTTCTGCTGGTGATAAAGAAAAGTGGCCCCTCAGCTTCCTGCGTGCGTGATGAGGACAGAGTCGCGCGCGCGCGCGCACACACACCCCAACACGGGCGCGCGCCGATGGATCAATGCACACCGACAGCTGAATGTTCAGGTATTCACCTATCAAACATCCCATCGATCCAGCAGGACCAGTCAATCAGGGATTCCAATCCAATCGATGGCGCGTCCGCGAGGCTCTTTGGCGCTTCCGCATTGGGGAGAATCGATCCCGCCTCGCGCTCACTAACCGTTTGATCACGCGGCAGATGTCGACGAAGAAGTCATTTGATCGCGTGGAAATGACCGCGATCGCCGCTCAACGCAAACGCTCAACGCAAACAACCAGCGCGCGGGACGCACCCCCGCGCGCGCTCCACGTTACGTGTTGGCGCGAGGCTTTTTAATTAAAGGTATAATGACGAAGACTCACCTGAGCGGGTTTTTTCACGGTAATCCTCACCTGACATCACATCACGCACGCACGCACGCTCTCTCTCTCTCCCTCTCCCTCTCTCTCTCTCTCCCTCTCTCTCTCACACACACGCGCACACACCAGCACTAATCTCGACGTCTCCGTCACCATGGAGAGCTGCGCCACAGATCCTCTATTCACGACAGAACCATCACTCCCACGGCGCTCGTGTCACCTGGCGGCAGCGGAACCTTGAACCAGCTGAACTCAAGTTCGGGCAAACACGGTGGAGGTCACGTGATCTTATCACATAACCACTGTGACAATCAGTGTCTGTTCAGCTGAGACCAGAGAGTAAAATCTTCATGTGTTTAAGAAGGAAAGAGTGCACAAGAACCTACTTTATAAGAGCTTCCCTGTGGCATTTGTCGTTTATAAAGACCTATAAGACTGGGTTTCCAGGTTGTTTCAACTTTAAATGCCCATCGGAAAGGGCAACAATAATGATTTAACGTAGTGAGAGCTCCCTGTTTGTTACTAGTCTTTGGTGGCTCCATTGATCAGCATGCATTTTCTGCAGCAGCTGCTGTTTTCCACCTCCCCTCACACCTCTTTATTCCAGAAAGTATTACTCTCCATTTTCTCCCAATATCCAGCCCGTGTCTGGGCTGATTGGGACGACTGGTTTCTAGTTGGGTTGGAGACATGGGGGCTACCCAGTGGGGAGGGGTTCTCACCCCCCCTGGCTGTTGGGGCTCCCACAACGAGGGGTCTGTGCGTCCTGTATCAGTTTTGATGGTCAGTTTTTCAGTTCCTGTCCTGAACACGTGAAGGAAGAGGCGAGGCTGTCCACTGACTGCAGCAACTTTGTAAATGTCTCCACCAGTCGTCCCAGGTCTGCAGTGTCCTGCAGACCAGCACGTGGACCACAAGATGGTGACATGTCCCCAATCGAAAACTCACATCAGAAACAACTTCCTTGAATGGGTTGGAACTCAAGGAGGACTCAGTCGTCCACAGCAGAGAGGAGGAGGAGGCAGATGTCAGAGGATGATGATGAGGCGAGACGAGCTGGGTTTTTATCCCACAGCTGACAGTCCACAGGTGTGTCAGGCAGTCCCGACTACAGGGCAGCTGGTTGGACAGAGACAGGCCTGAGGAGGAGGCCTGGATGGAGCGATGCCGTCAAACAGCAAAACCACCGACACACATCAACCTTCACCCAACAAGACAGATCTGTTTGATAATCTCTCACCAGCACTGGTGTGTAAGTAACCATAGCAACTCTGATTTAGCCCAACGCTATCTGAGATCGGTGTGTGTGTGTGTGTGTGTGTGTGTGTATATTTAGAACCTCTCACCTCCGGCCCAGCGGAGAAACCAGCAAACCGAGGTGAGACCGAGGTAAGTCAGGAGGTCGGGACAGGCGACAGCGCAACTGTTCCATGACGACTGACGTCACGTGACGGCCGTCCTCGCTGCTGTATCAATCGTGTTTAAACGGGGTCTCCTCCGCTCATGGCTGCTTCCCTTTGGTGGCGGTTTGGAGCCGTGGACTGATCCTGGACCAGGTCGGCTGTCTGGAAGTCAGTCACACCACAGACTGCAGTATTTGATGGAATAGGTTATTATAAACCACCACCACCATCACAACGGCTGGAGAAGGTTGTGGACCAGGCGCCAGATGCCACTCCGAAGTCTCCATCCACCCAGATGCCTTATTTCTGTAAATATTTTGATTTTGCGCCAGATCTCTGTGCCTGCAGGACGACAGCCAGCAGCGTTGGTAATTACTGAGGGGACGCCGACACGTGACAGTGGTGTGTGCGTGTGTGTGCATGTGTGTGTGTGTGTGTTGCCTCATCCCTCCTGCCTGCTAATGCAGCTAGACCTCTGATCTGTGATCAGTGTGTGGGCTGCAGCAGTGTGGGATATTGCAGTACGATCAGACTCCACATCAGAGCTGAAATGTGCAGAAGAAGAATCGCTGCAGCCCTCCAAAAGGTTGGAAGGCAATGTGGACATTTTTCCCCTGGTGACATTCTGCTGCTGATAAGATCACCAAACTGTCGATTTGGGGCTGGAATTAAGTGTAAATCCCTCCATCCATCCATCCATCCATCCATCCATCCATCCATCCATCCATCGGCAGTTTCCTTTAGCTCTTTAATGAGTCCTTTTCCCAGGGTTCCCCTCATGTCCTCCTATCTGACTGTGGACCCGACAGGGAGGGAAGACGTTCTGTCCCTGCGTTTTACCCTCCCAGACAAGATGTACGAGGTTTCAGGTGTGCTAATTAATCAGTTCATTTTCAGATAAATCACCAGTTAATCACTCACTTATTTAATTGATATGACATTTAAATCACTAATTGTCCAGCACAACTTTGATTTCCTTGCATATTTACTGATAATGGACACAGAATCACTAATACTTGGCTTTGCTTTGCTTTGGTTAATATTGTCCCCTGGCAGCGACAATGTCCTAGGTTCGAATCCCCATGGAAACCTGGTGTGTTCCAGTTCAGGGATAAGGTGTTAGAAGGAGGATGCAGTCCAACTACAGCATGTTTTCTAACCCAAATAAGAGATCGGTGCAGTAGCTTCTATCAGACACAAGAGGGCACCATCACCATTCAAACCCGATCAGCGTTCAGCAAAGAAGAGCAGAGGAAGAGCCTGGACCCCAATATTCTCCATTCCCAACCGCAGCGGCAGCAGACGCACCAAAAGCAAATGTCAGTCACTTCAGCTCCTGTCAATCATCTGTTTACGTCAGCGTCACCCTTCAGGCCGGGAATGCTAACGAAGCCACGACCTTTCTCCTACAGCTACCCTCCGCTCCACACACGTAAATCTGATACATTCAGGGCGACAGCGACGAGAGAAGGTCAAAGGTTAGACCTCCTTAGGCGACGTGTCCCCGTAATTACAGCGCAGAAGAAGAGAGGAGCCGACGCCTCAGTCGGCGATTAGCCGAACTGACATTTCGAGAGGACGCTAACACGATCTCTTTATTTTGGTTGAACTGATGAAGCTCACGTGACCTGAACCTGCTCTCCTCTGTGAAGAGGACGTGGTGTCCTGGGTTGTCCCCCCCCCCTCCCCCCAGCTGTTCATTTCCTATTTTTATTCAATCCCACTTCCAATTCCGAGGTGCAGCGCTGCAGGATGGAGCTCTTATCTGACCGAACCTCCACGTCCAGTCAGAAAGTGGAGGCTGATTATGTGACGGAGGAGAAGAAGCTCATGAATAGAAACAAACTCGAGCAGATGAGGCGATGCGGAAGCCTGCATGTCGAGTGTCTTCACTCGACATGCAGGCTTCCTCCTCCAGTTTGATTCCTGCTCTTCCCATCTTTTAGTGTTTCAGCACCTTTTTTGTGTTTTTTACTTTATTTTGAAATTCCCAGACCTGCCAAAGCGGATGTGTTCATCCAGATTTTTCTTTTATTTACACCAGTGATTTGTGTTTGAGCGTTTTTTTGACCCGAGAAAATGATACGCAATTAATAATGACGGGAATTAATCCCATTTGATCCAAATCAATCCACTGCGCTGCCGTGATGCATTAAACTTTTAATCGTTTGATGGTCCTAAAAAAACACCTTAACAGCAGTGAGCAACAAAATTTACACAAAATCAATTATTATTAAAAAAAAAAACCCTCTCAGTGCGTGTGTGTCTGTGTGTGTGCGCGCGTGTCTGTGTGTGTGTGTGTGTGTGTGTGTGTGTGTGTCTAATCTGGACACTGAGGTGTTGATCGTTGAAGCTTTCAAGCTGTCAGCATGTGAAGATTAAATTCTGTGATGTTCTGCAGGCCATTAATGTGTCCCCTGACTCTCTGTCACACACACACACACACACACACACACACACACACACACACACACACACACACACACACACACACACACACACACACAGGTCCAGTTTGTCCCTCTGCACAGCTGGATTCTGGAACAGCTATTAGAGGCAGAAAATGGATTTTTAAAATGTCAGAAATGACAAGAAAATAACTAAAGAAAGAGCAAAGAAGAAGCTGGAGGCTGCCGGTCAGGGAAACATAACGGTTTCTGCATAAACAGGCACCAACGGTTCACCTGAACCTGGACCAGGTGGATGGGAGGGACCCTCTGTCTGATGGACAGATGGAGGAGGAGGAGAGGGAGAGACCGAGCAGGAGAAAAGGACAGGATGAAGAGAGGAAGATGCACATAACAGGTGTAACCGCTGTGGTTTGTTGGCCTGATTTTAGAGTTAACATCAGACCAACAGAGGTGTGTGTGTGTGTGTGTGTGTGTGTGTGTGTGTGTGTGTGTGTGTGTGTGTGTGAGTGTTTGACATAGCAGAGGCGTTCCTCTTTGTCAATGTAATTACTGTGCTGAGCTGATAAACTGCTCTCACAGGACTCAACAGAAGAAGAGGATGAGGAGGAAGAGGAGGAGATGAGGAGAGGAGGACTGATGGAGGAAGAGGGGGGGGAAAATGGGTGGAGGAATGGCTATCAGACAGAAGTATAGAGGATGGTCTGGGGGAGAAAAAGAGAAAGATATGCTAAATCGGACATCGCCATCTTCACCATCGTCATCATCATCATCACCACCGTCTGTCCATCAGAGGTCCAGGGTGGATCTTCACCTGATCCAGGAGGTCACAGGAGACCTCTGGAACGCCTGATTAACATCATCTAGTCTTAATCTTCCGGGATTGAAACTGAAGATCTGATGAAGATTTTGAATCCCCCAAACAACATCTAAATACATGAAGAACCAACGAAACGCTGCTCCAGAAGGATCACGTTTCCCTGGAGATCGTCCAGGTGCCTGTTCAGCGCTGCTTCGGTCCTGGCGGTTGTCAGTCCTCCCTCTGAACAAGTGGATCCTCTGAGAGGTTCCGCTAACAGATCGGTCCTGAGGGAAGGGAACCGTTTCGGTTACCTAGCAACAGCAGCAGACATGGTGTGTGTAGCTTCACCTCCTGATCGTCCTAATCAAAGATCAATACTTCCTGTTGTTCTGACCGGTTCTGAGGGTCTTCCGTCAATGGTCGTCGGCAGGACTGTAGGCATCTGAAGGCAGAACTTCCTGGTGATGTCATCTCCTCATGGATGGAGGAATCTCCCAGGAGACACTGGGACCAGTGTGAGACGTCAGTCCCCGCTGGTTTTAATGGTGCTGCTGGTTGGAGAAGCTCACTGATGGTTATTGTACAGTCAGTGAAGTATGTTTGAGCAGAGCCGCCTGGTTTTGTGTGTGTGTGTGTGTGTGTGTGTGTGTGTGGTGGGGGGGGGGGGGGGGGGGGGGGGGGG
>BJFM01004411.1:8889-19888 GCA_016586285.1 Arothron firmamentum | reverse complement strand
TGTTTGTGTGTGTGTGTGTGTGTGTGTCTCTGTGTCTCTGTGTGTCTGTGTGTGTGTGTGTGTGTGTGTGTGTGTGTGTGTGTGTGTCTCTGTGTGTGTGTGTGTGTGTGTGTTTCTAGGTCACCATTGGCCGGATGTTTGCATCAGAGAAGACTGTGGTTGGATAAATGGACTAACAGGACGTGACATCAGCAGCAGTTGGACCAGGCTGGAGGGTGTGCAGTGCATTGTGGGAGTTTTTGACTTTTTTTTTTAACTCCTTCCTGATGGATCAATTAGATTTCGGTCATGATTGATTTCTGTTTGGTGATCAGATGCTTTAAATGTTCTGTTTAAAATAAATAGAACAATATAAAAATATAATAAAAAAATATATAATAATCAGTAAGGTTGACCTGTCATTAGCGCTCAGATGTGACCACGGTGATGGTCTCCAGCAGCTGCCTTCACCTTGGTGTTATTGACATGTTAAACACACCATCCATCAATAGGTTGACTGTGAATGTGTGTTCACGTGCACAGAAGCTGCCTCAATTAGGACTGACCAAACAGCCAGAAGAGAGAGAGAGAGAGAGTGTGTGTGTGTGTGTGTGTGTGTGTGTGTGTGTGTGTGTGTGTGTGTGTGTGTGTGTGTGTGTGTGTTTTTTGCTGGAGAAGGTGAAGGACCTGCTGGTGTTCTATTAATAGATTATCTGTTGGGTGAGGACACACACACACACACTTGCTGCTAATGTGCTGATCAATAACTATTGATCATCAGCTTTAGTCCACGTTATATTTTGGTGTGTTTACAAAAACAAACCTAAATAGATCCTAAAACCGGTAAAAGCATCAATCTTAAATGTAAATGAACCATCATGCTGGCAGGGTTCAGTCATCTCCCCTCCCCCCAGCAGGGGGAGCCAGCACACGGGGGTGACGTTCTTCTACCTAATTTAGCTAATTTTCAAATTCAAGTAAAAGCCGTTTCCTAAAGCAGATCTGGGGCTTTGTGATGTCATTCTTGGTCAAATCTGACTTTTGATGCTTCACCTGGAATTACTTTGATGTTGCATCACGTGGGCACATCAAACAGATGTCCTCATCTTTGTCAACAGGACTATTTCCAGATTGCTGAACTTTGGAACTTTGACCACCAGGCAAAGATGATGGACAGGTGGTTGTCAAGACGACGACCTGATTGTCTCCAGATGTGAAACTTGAAAGGGTTCAGCTAAAGTTAATGTGCTGTCTCACCTAGCTGTAGGAATGCTAACGCTAATGCTAATAGTGCTCATTGGAACTTTAGTTATTGCTAACAAACAATGCTAACACGGAGGCTATTATTAAAAATACGTCTTTAATTCACTTTACATTTTCATAAAATCTTAAAATGACAAAATTAAAGCAGGAAATCATTCAAATGTTGACGTTAAGATGATCAAGAATACTCATAATAGTTGATAAAGTCAGGTTTAGCTGGTTTCTGTTTGATCCTGGTGCTTCTGTGGGGACTGAAGATAAACCCTTTAAACCTAAATGTTTTTACCGGCTGCATCAACAGTCAGACAGGTGATCAGGTGTGAACTGATGAAGCTCATCATCATCATCATCATCATCTGAAGGGAACCGACCTCGGTGGTGGTTTTGGTGACAGATCAGGATCAGCCGTGAGGTTCGATCAGCTGATGGGACTGGGTCAGTTCTGAGGTAAAGACTCGTAAACACGCTGAGGAGGCTTTCATCCATCCTCCAAACCTGCTGATTCTGGACAGAAACCAGCCCCAGAAGCTGCGGGTTCTGACGGACCGTCTCTCCGGCATGGCCCGGGTTCAGCTGAACGCGGCGCTGGTTCCGCCCGTGCACCGGTACCGGAGCGTGTAGTTCCGGCCCTCGTTGTTGTCCCAGAACTCGCCCTCGTCGCTCTTCAGGTACACGGCGAAGTGCACGGCCGAGCCGGGGTCCATGAAGGGCGGCGTGTACACGGTGAAGCCGAAGCGCTCCCCCACCATCCCACACTCCTCCGCGGCCACGTGCAGAGCCTGCGCGTCCACGTGGGACAGCCAGTCGTTGAAGGTGTACCTCACCCCGACCTCCTTGTCCCTGCAGCCGCTCAGGACCCGGATGTGTCCCCGGACGTCGAGCTGGGTGATGGTGACCTTCTCCAGGCAGACGCGCAGCTGCTGGACCCTCCGCTCCGCCTCCGGGGGCTCCGGGAAGCAGCAGAGCAGGCGGTCGGGGCCCAGGCTGGCCCTGAAGCTGTTGCACAGGTCGGTGAACAGGTCCTGCTGCTGCTGCGGAGGGAAGCTCCTGTGCCTGGACAGGACCGTGCTCGGGATCTGGGGCTCCTCCAGCGAGCTGAAGTGTTTGACGCTGGCCAGGTTCAGGCCCATCGAGTCCGCGAACTTGACCCGTTTTCTGCTGTCGCTGCCCGGGCCCCCGTCCAGGAGCGCGCCCGGGTAGGCAGGCAGGGACCGAGCTCTCCTGCGGTCCCTCAGAAACCTCTCCAACCGCGAGGCGTCCGCCTCCTCGTCCAGATCTTCCTCCTCGTCTTCTTCTTCATCGCCTTCCAGGCGGTGCTCGGCGTTCTGACCCGGGGAGGGCGACCCATCGCCGGCGGGGAACCGGAGCAGTGAGCGGGACATGGAGACCCGGCGGGCGGCCTCCCTCTGAACCTGCAGGCCGGTCCGGAGTCCTCGGTGGTCCCAGAGGTCTGGCTTCTATACCCGCGCCCCCCACCCGCACCCGTGAGCGCGCTCCCGCCCCTCGGCCTGTCGCTGCTGTCGCGGACGCGCGCCTGACGCGACACAAGCTGCAACTTTCACCTGTTTTCCGTGCAAGGAACCACGAGCACGGAGCTAGTTTGTCAACAGTCAGAAAATGAACCAGCCAACAACCACAGCCTGGTTTAGCTGCAGCCAGAAACACCATCACCAGCCAGGAACTAACTCACCAGCAGTCAGAGCAGGTTTGTTTGGGGGTCTGGTTGCATCAGGGGGTGTGGCCTGTACCTGCAGGCCCCGCCCCTCACCTTTCTGCCGTCCATGGTGGAACCTGCAACAGCCGCTCACTGATGTTGTGTTCTGGTCGAAGTTGTGACTCTCCTGCTCTCACGTAACGTTTCACGCAGGTGCGTCACAGAGCCACAGGTGGGCAAACATGTGACGGGGGCGCGCCTTTGACGCCAGACGTCATGTGACCCTCCTCAAACACACGCGGGTCTGGCGGTGACGTCACCGGAGTGAATGTCAACGTAAATTCGAGTCACATCAGGAGACTTGCTGTCTGTGACGACTGTGTGTGTGTGTGTGTGTGTGCGTATGTGTGCGTTCATGTATCAACACGGAAATGTTGGAATCTGACCAGAGATCAGATCTGTGGTCCTTTTATGGTCAAATGTTTGGTGTTCTCCTCGCCAGGCTGCACGCAGGGGACGCAAGCAACGTGGCGACTACATGGTTACCACGGAGACAGTCTGGCACGGGCCAGTGTGTGAGTAAACTGGTTTATTTGTCACTGGCTCCACATGGACACACGTTTCTCTCACAGAGGCTTTATTGATCAAATTACCCAGAATTCAAAGCAGCAAAGTTATTGAGTTTTAGACTCATTGGAAAAACATTCCACATCACATGATCAGACGGCTGGTCACATGACCACAGCGTGCTGCGAGCACACATCAGGGGTTGCATCATCATTCACACACAGTGATTCTGTGGATACAAGTTGTAGTAAAACATTGGTCATGAATGTTAACTTGTGATTGGTTGGCTGACAGGAAGAGGCGCCTCCAGGCCCCCGTCTGGTCCAATCACGTTGATGGCCTCAGTCGCTGGTCAGGACGCGGTAAACCATCGTGACCAAGACGGCCACCAGACCAGGAATCAGCCAGTTAGTCCAGCTGCTGCAAGAAAGAGCTCAAGTTAAACAGAGAGGGGGCTAGTTCCCACCGCTAACCTGGTTAACCCTCACAACTGACCAGCACTGGGATGTCGTGACCTCATCAGACCACTAGAGGGCAGCTGAGTCAGCAACCTTACCTTTGGGAGGCCGTTTAGGGTGAAATGGTTGCACACACACACACACACACACACAGTGTGAACATACATTGTGTGTGTGTGTGTGTCTGCCCTGTTTTCAGTGTACCTGTAATCGTCACTGACGGGCGTCGCCCACGTCTCCTGTAACAACAGACACAATTAGACTCCGCCCCTCCAGACATAATGAGGTGTGTGACAGAGGTGGGCGGGGCTTCTCACATTTGGTCTGGTGATCTTGTGTCTGTCCTCCTGCAGACAAACACATTCAGATTACTGACGACAGCAACAAGGAGCGCTCGGCGGCGCACACTGACCGGGTGCAGCTCGCCGATGATCATGTCCTGCGCCATCTCCCGGGCGTCGCTGGAATGGCCGACGTCTTCGAAGCTCTCGGTCCCGTCCCCGCCCGCCTGCTCCCGCAGCACCTCCTCTCCTCCGGGGTGCTGGTGTGAAAAAGAATCGCTCCATGACCACAATGCTAATGGTTAGCTGGGGGGGTTGGGAGAGGGTTGCTGCTCGCCGTGAGCGCGAGCGTGCGCGTGCACGTGCTTCAGGGTCTGGGTTTGATCCAACCTCACTCACATAAACACTCCTGACCGTTCAGGTTCCCCAGAATGGCAGCCGCCCTCTCCGGTGTGAGCGGAGCTGCAAATGATTGACAGGTGTGGACTCTCTGCACTCAAAGAACCGAGACGTGACGACAAACACGCTCACGCACCTGAGCGCCATCCAGCAGATACCCGCAGGTGAGAACATCCACCCAGAGGTCACGCTTATCACCAACATTTTGATCTGCTCTCCAGCAGCGTGCGCACAAAAACAGCAACAACCCAGGAACCTGCTGAAGAACCTGCTGAAGAACCTGCTGAAGAACCTGCTCCAGAGCATCCAGCTGCTCAGCCGAGCTGCTGGGGGGTCCAAACGGGCGTCGCCATGACCACCATCCAGGTGTTTCCTCCAGGTAAATGTGTGTTGAGCCAGTGGAGATGTTAGCATAGAATGATCCCAGCTGGGGGCTATGTGCACACGCACGGAGCCGCTTTAAAAGGTGGTGTCAGGATAAGCTTGAAACCAGGGAGGAGCTGCTGGCTGAACCCTGCAGGCGTCTCAGGTCTTCCTGCCCCACGGCCACCAGGCCTGGGCTGCTCTGGAGGCCTGGCCTCCAGGCTCCAGGCTCCAGGGCCACCAGGCCTGGGCTGCTCTGGAGGCCTGGCCTCCAGGCTCCAGGGCCACCAGGCCGGGGCTGCTCTGGAGGCCTGGGCTGCTCTGGAGGCCTGGCCTCCAGGCTCCAGGGCCACCAGGCCTGGGCTGCTCTGGAGGCCTGGCCTCCAGGCTCCAGCCGGCTCTTGGTGTCTTCTCCTCTGACTTTGGAGCCACCTGGGGTTTGTTTGCTTGTGTTCTACAGCACTTTGGTCAACCGTGGCAGTTAATAAATGTCACTTTAATGGATTTAAAACAGCTGTCAGACTCAACCAAAACATTGCTATTGATGACTGGTGCAGCCTAGGCTGATGTAGAACACACGTCAACCCTGGTCTTTCTGACATTTCCAACACTGACAGTCAACGACCTGAGGAACATCTGGTCAGAGATGTTTTTCTTTCTTTCTTCTTTTCCAGCAAAACCTCGAAATTCGGCTTTTTGCTCTTCAACAATCGCGTCACTCAAAACAAGAAGACATTTGTCCGACTGTCCTCCGGAAATAAGGTGTAATGTGAGAGTCGATGATGAAAGCGTGAATGTTTGGTCCTCACCTCCTCCAGGAACTTGGTCACATCATAAACTTTGAAGTTGATGATGATCCACGTTGACTTCACCGACCTGTGCTCCTCCACCTCGGACAGACGGTAGTATTTCACCCCGTCCGGGCTCTTCTCCGCCTCTTTCTCCATTCGTGTCCGTGGTCAGGCGCGTGTGTCTCGGCAGGAGCGGTGCCAGAGTCTGGCTGGTTATATAATCCTGGAGCGACCGTGATTCCACACAAACTCCGACATTTAACCCACTTTATCTCACTTCGATCAAACTGGTTTCTTTCTCTTCCCTCTCGCTCCCGCACATCACCCGATTAGCGAGACGGAACTTCCGGGAAGTTTCTTCAAAATAAAAAAACTCACGTTCACGAAAAAGTAAAGAAAATGGATAAATATGAAAGTGCCTGAGAGTACAGAAGTTAACTACTCAATCCACGTTTGGTCAGTAGTCTGTGTTGTTTATTTATGTACCTGTTTAAGGGTTTCCTGTCAGGCTTGCACGACTTTTTCGCCCTAAAACAGGAGGAATCGATTTTATTACGAAAGAATCGTTTCCGGGCAGAGTTCGGCTATCTCAGGGAGATCAACAAGTCTAGCCCCGCCCCTTCGCGCTGCTATTGGCTGTTTTCCAGATGACTTCTGACCGAGACTCTCTGATTGGCTAATGGCCTGTCCGTCTTCATCGAACTTTGGGCGAGGACAAGGCCAAAGTTGAACAATTATCAAGGAAGTCGCTTCTCACGCGAAAGGCGGATGTGCGCGCGTGTGCGCGAATACGGGATTTTATTTACAGTTGCAAACAGCATCAATTTAAAAAAGAGAAAAAGAGAAACCGCTGCAGTTCGAAGAATGTGTATAATGTGTATACGTATTAATCGTACGTATACTCTTGTACTATTCCACTGCAATCAACACTCTAGCGCTCGTATCAGAAGCAAAAATCGGGAAAGGTGCAAAATCGAAGCAGTGTAAACTGCACTTTCATCAGAGATTAAAATTAAGATACAAAATAAAATTACTCAGGGCGCGAGACCGCAGCATTGCCGCGCCAATGATTGTCTTTAGATTGCAGACCACTCACTCTTACACGCCCTTCATCGTCTTCCAATATATATAGAAATGTTACTTACGTAACGCATTAAATCGGACTTGATTGGCCTCAGTCCCACTCTTGTAAAACTTCCGGAGATTTTTAGAGATTCATTCATAAAATTGACCCAACGTTTGAAGTGGAGGCAAGAAATACAAAACGATAACAAAAATGAGGCCGAGTGAGACCTCTGTTAACCTCAACAGGGCAATTTTCTTTGTAGGTCGGGTGTGATAAATGTTGAGATTATTGTGAATAATCTACTACGGTCTATTTACCCACTTGTTTTAAGGTTAAAGCCCGTTGTTGATGCACAAGGTGAGATAAAAAAAAAATATTCTAAAACCCAAAAAATCCAAAAATCCAAACCCTGATTGGTAATTGAAGTTTCTGTCCTTAGCTAGCTCTGTCGTGGCTTTAGCTCGTTTTAGCTAACCTGCTCTTTTAGCTAACCAGCTAAAGTGCGTGAAAAAAGGGAAAAAAGTTAGTTGAAGATTTTTAAGCTGTATTTCTTGCTTAAAAATTATAGTTGTGTTATAAACTTAAACGTTTAAAATAATTATTTTAACTAAAAACGTCATTAAACGTTTGAAGTGGTAAAACAATGAAAAATCTTAGATGCTTTAAGGCTTTTTTAACTTTTATATTCAAGATAATTTTAATCTGTATTGTATATATAAGTCAAGTGAGACAGCACTGTTTTTTTGCAGCAGTTTCTGACCTGTTTGTCTCTGTGCGTGCGTGCGTGCGTGTGTGTGTGTGTGTGTGTGTGTGGACAGGATGAGCTCCTCCCAGGTGTTTGTGGATCTCCCAGACTTCAGTCAATTGTGCTGCATCACTCTGACTCTGCAGGAGGAGGAGGAGGAGCTGAGGAGCCACCAGATGAAGACCTGCAGGTGAATGGACCCACCTGCTCCTCACCTCAGCTCTTTGGGATTTTGCTGCTGTAGATGTTTTGTGACCGTCTGAGAAGCTAAACGGATGTGATTAAGCATTAATTACTCAATATTAAGAACACAGTATTACATCAACAAACAACCACTCAGTGTTTTCGTTAATCATTGAAAATAAACCATTTAGTTGAACTTCTGGACCAAGATATTACTACTTTTTTACTGGCAGAGGTGAAATGCATTGTGAGACTCTGAGTTGTCCCCACTCACATCTGTCCTCTGTGTTTAGAGAGCTGGTGCTGCTCTACTCTGATGTTCTGGCCTCACCAGCTCTGGAGTCCTTCACCGAGATCACCGTGGTCATGGCTGTAGGACACACACACACACACACACACAGCCAGAATGATGTCACTTTGGATGATGCTGCCGCGCTTCATGGACACATCTGGCAGCTGGATCTTTCTCTGCTTTTCACTTTTCTTGCTGCAGCTCAAGTTTTTCCAGACGGGTGTGATCCAGATGTTTGGAAGGAGACGCCGACTGATGGTCAGAGTCACCTGAGCCATCACACAGGAACATTTCTGCTAACCTTCACTTAATGCGGCCTGTGTGTGTGTGTGTGTGTGTGTGTGTGTGTGTGTGTGTGTGTGTGTGTGTGTGTGTGTGTAGCTGGCTCCTCCTCAGTGTGTGCTTCCAGGTGTTCTGCAGGCCTGTCTCTCCTTCTCTGTGATCACCAGACTCTCTCCTCGCTGGAACAAAGTTGGCCTCTTCCTCGTTAGCGGTAGCTAACCCCGTCCATGCTCGTGCTCTGTCCGACAGCTTGACGTCTGTTTGTGGGCAGCAGCGGTGCTGCGCCGGCGTTTCTTCAGGCAGTCGTGGTTCCGTCCTCGCAGCAGCAGTAGATGGTGTTCATCTACCATCTACTGTTGCTGCTGCCGTTAGCATGTGTTAGCATGTAGCTCAGTAACACATCAGTGTCACAGGAAACCAAGCCCCGCCCCCAGACGCCATGCAGCATGAACAGATATGGATGAAGCTCAGATGATCTTCAGATTGGCAGGGAGTGTTGCAACCGTCAGATGCTCCTTCACCTTGAGCCCAGTCTGATAAAACCGTCCCTCATTCTGCTGCTCAGATTAGCTGTGTGCACACGGAGTGGTCAAAGGTCAGCTTTAATGGCCGTTCAGGAAAGGGCAAAGGTCCTGTGTCCACATGTCAGGCGTGTTGCTGAGCTGCAGCTGTCTCAAACACTGGTTCTCCATGGTAACTCCTGTCCAGGTCCAGACTGGCACAACTGGACCAAGAAACTAAAAGTATTTACACTTCAGAGTCGATAATGACTGAACAAACACCTGAACCTTCACAAATACTGAAGCAGCTAAACCAGCTGGTTCACATGTTGCCATGGTGGTGTAACCATGGTTACACACAGCTGTGTTGAGGGTGAGTGGTGCTAAGCTCTCAGGTCACCTTGAAGGTTCTCACCTGAGCTTTCTATCTTTGATCTCAGGTGAAGACTTTGTGAGTGAGCGAGGAAAGATGGACGCCGTCCGTAAGTGCAGCCACTCCAGATCACAAACGTCCACTCCACAGCAGACAGAGAAGACCTGTGATACCAGGAACTCACTCCAGATTAGCCACGACGGCACATTAGCCCCCGTTAGCTGCACCAGCCAGCAGTGCTGATCACGGCAGACTTTAGTGAATCTGGCCCTAACCCCAGCAGTCCAGTAAAGTCAAAGTGTGTCTCTGTGTCCCCACAGGAGTGGAGTGGAGCACCTCTGAAGGTCAGCTGTGTGTCAAGGTTGAAGTCAACACCATCAGGACTCCTCCACCAACAGTAAGAGTGAAAACTCAGTGTGAAACCAACTATCCACACAATTATTACTGTGTTTGTGTCCCAGCTGGAGGAACTTGACTTCCCCCCGTTGGTTCTGAGAAGGTTCCGGACTGACCCTGACTCGGTTCTGGAGCCAGCCCCTGCTGGGAGGGTCTGGTGTCATGTGCTGCCGAGGTGAGATGTCTCCCCCTGGTGGACACACCTCAGAACAGCATCAGTGTGTCTGTGGATGTGCTGTCCGACTACTGCAGTGTTTGTTCTGTGTGTGTGTGTGTGTGTGTGTGTGTGTGTGCAGCATGAAAAAAGGCCAGATCATCACTATCGGCCGTAAGCTTCCTAAAGATGGACCATTCAGGACTTATGGAGACCTGCAGAACCACTGGAAGAGCTTGGTATGCACTAGTTTACATTAGTTTTTACAGTGAGCCAAAGTCAGTGAGATGTGTGTGTCTGTGTGTGTGTGTCCAGTACGGTTACAGCCTTCCTGACCTGCCAGAGGCGGAGCAGGTGTACTGCAGCGTTTACTTCAGGCTGGTTGGAGAGCGGCTCTTCAGGTATCCTGAATAATGAAGCCTGAATGACCAGCTGCCCCTTACAGGCCAGCCCATCACAGATTCACACACCCACAGTCACACACACACCCCAGAACAAGCAGGAAGCCAGTGCAGCGAGGCCTGAGTGAGTCAGCTGAAGTGAGACAGGTCCAGTCTGACGCGCAGACAGCTGGAGGGGTGCAGCGTGACCTCAGGACGGTTGACGTGAGGCTGTCTCTGACCTTGGTCCTGCAGTTACCCTCTGAGCTGCATCCGCCTGCAGCCGGTGCAGCGCTGTCCCCGGCCTGGCCAGCAGGGGGCGCTGAAAGCCTTCCAGTCTGACGTCAGCAGCAGGCTGCAGAGTGTGTGTGGCTTTCCTGCTCGTCTGAGCAGCAAACGTGGCTGCCGCACAGGTGCTGGAAGCACAACAGTGCAGGTACACACACACACACACACACGCGCGCGCGCTGGCTCCGCCTCTTCCTGTTTCTTCTGTTTGCCACCATCATTTCCTGCTGCATCAGTCACTAGTTTTCAAAAAAAATCTCCATTTATTTATTCTTTACAACCTTAAATTTAAATGTGTAAACGTCCTAAAGTGAAAGGTGCAGGTGTGGTCTGTGGCCGCTGGGGGGCGCAGTAGAGTCAGCTGTTTGGACTGATGGAGGATGATTAGTGTTTGTTTTTAACGTGAGAACATCAGGTGTTGTCGTCCCTGCTCAGGTGTGGAGTGGTGGCATCAGCCCCTCCCCCAGCAGCCTGCCCCCCCAGCTCCCCCCTGCTCCTCTTCACGTACCCACAATGCCTTGCTCCAGGTGCGAGCGTCCAGCTCTGCCCTCTCAGCAGGACCGGGCCCTGAGCCCAGGGTCTGCT